>PVIY010013889.1:0-57918 GCA_004026745.1 Myrmecophaga tridactyla | reverse complement strand
GCATAAAATCTGTGGAATTTTTATATCCTTAGAGAAAGAATACAAAGCCCTGAATAAACTATGACTACAGTCTTTCTTAACTAACTATAATTTTATTGATTTTCATGTGTTACTCAAGTCTTTGGAGAGATGATAGTTCTGCCAAAGCAAATAGAAAGATGTGTGTACTGCCATCTGAGTTTTGTATAATATAGGTTACGCCTATTGATGGAATTTAAAATTGGAGGTTACCAGGAAGCGAGAAGTAAAGTTTAGAATTGTATATGTTCTCAGAGAACATATAATACTCCTTTCTCTATTTCTACTTTTTTTTCCCATGAAACTTTATCCACCTTCTTGTAACAGAATACAAGAAATGATGTATTTATCAATCCAAGCAGTAATCATGGGTTCTGGCTGAATATGACCAATCCTTGGCTTATGTTTTGTTTTCTGTAAGTGCCAGTGAAATAGTTTGGACTTTATTATACTAAGGTTTTCTTTTTAGGACTTCTAAAGAAAATACTCATGATGTTTTGTTTTGTTTGCATGGGCAGGCACCAGGAATTGAACCCGAGTCTCTGGCGTGGCAGGCAAAAACTCTGCCCACTGAGCCACCGTGGCCCGCCCCTCATGATGTACTTCAAAGTCACAATCCTTTGACATTGTCATTGAAAAAACAACTAAGTTTCTACAGATGATAAAGCTGAGGAACCAGTTTTAAACTTATTATCCTTTAGTATTTCTAGAAGATTAAAGACCTTCCCCTATAAAATATTCTGAGCATGATTGCCTAGCTTCTGTCTTTTTTCCATCTACTCCTTTTACTCATATTTTAACTATACAGATGAAAAGGGTAAAATGATGGGCAAGTTATTCTTTAATTTCCATGACCTTATTTATGAAGTCCATAAAAAAAGTGCGGCAAATAATGTCAGTTGATATAATAGCTACATCTAAACAATAAATAACAGCGATCATTTATTGAGTCTTTTCTTTGTGCCTGAAATTTTATATATGTTAGCTCACTTAACTCTGTCAGCTGTGTAAAAAAGTCAAGATTCATGCCCCCATTTTCCAGATGAGGAAGATGAGTCAGGAATTGTCCAAAGTGATTTGGACAATTTGTCCAAAGTCATACAACTAAATGGCAGCACAAGGATTTAAACTCTAACTCTTTGGCTCCAGTGTCCACACTTGACCACTAATCTATTGTGATTAAAACCAAAATTTTGTGACATTCATTTACTAATTATTTGCATGATTCTAATTTAAGCATGTATTAGTTGTGGGATAAACTAAAACACAGCTTTAAAATCTGGATTGTCGAAACAGCAAGTAAGATAGAAAGAATACCCATTGCAGGATCAAAAGAAATTTAAAGAGAATAAATATTATGTTCCTACATTTAGGTTCCCAATTCATGGCAGGAATGTGTGGGAGAAAGGATGATACTATGCATTCGAAAAAATAATTCCAATAATCAGAATAAATATATTGAACATTACTGTGCCAAGCACTATGCTAAACATTTAACTAGGATTATCTCATTTATTTATCACACTAATGCATGGGTAGGTGATCTTATTAGTCCTATTATACAGAGGAGGAATAATCTACCTCAAAGAATACTGGTCTAAAAAGATGTGTGTGACAGTGCTTTCAAACCATCAATCTCTATAATAGATTTGTTATTAAACGTCAATCACTATATAAATCTAATAGGCCCATACTATACAAATGGGAACAGAGACGAAGATAAGCTTAATTCAGTAAGGAAAATAGAAGCTCCACAATTGGTTGAAAAGCAAGTTTGTTTCAGACACTTGCTGAGAATGAAAAGATGAAGAGATAATCTCTGTCCTCAAAGTGCTTAAAGATTAATTGAAGAGACAAACCCATTAACAGATAGCTGCAATAGCCCAAGAACTGTGATCAAGATATTCACAGTCATGTGAGGCTGCAGAGAAGTCCCTAAACCAAACTGAGGGAATCAGAACTACTTCCAAGAAGACACGATGATTTATCCTGAGTTTTAAATACTGAGTCAGAGTTAGGCAGAAGAGCTGGAGGTGGGCAGGCAAAAAGGGCATACTAAGTCCCCGCGGCCTATGGGGGAATCTTTAGTAGTTCTGAGTTGCGTAACAAAATCTTGGAAGGAAAGTGGGGTGAGAAATGAATCTGGGGATCTAGGAAGAGACTGCCAAGGAGTTTATGCTTTATTCTACAGAGCATGATGAAAAGGTTTTAATCCAAAAAGTGTCATTGTTATATGTATTAGGCAAATCACTTAACTATTTGGAGCCTCAGTTTCTTTATTTGTAAAATTTATCGGAACAATGTTGGAGGAGATAATTGCTGAGATTCTTTCTGGTTCAAGGATTTGGAAAATCAGTAAAAGCAAGAAAAAAATTTACCCTTCTATAGTCTTTAAGGTTAAAACCAGACAGGGCTTTATTTCACTAGTTCCTTATATGGGATCAGAATTTCGTTGTCCCCACGCTCCTCATGAGAAAGCACTGAGTAAACCACGGTACTTTCCAGGACTCTGTGTGTGTGTGCGTGCATGCATGACATGTGTGTGTGCATGTTTATGCATGTGCATATGAATAGAAGGAGAAGGAGAATAGTGGGAAGGACGGGAGTTTACTGTTGGAAGAGAAGCCAGGTATCGCAGCAATGCAAATAGAAGATCGAAGTCTCCTAATGATCAAATATTTGATAATCCATGAGTATTGCTCTCATTACTGGCTGAGGAAAAATGGCTATAGATACTCTTGAAATATGTTTCTATGCAGCCTCTTTGCTTCCAGAATATTTTACTCTGCTTCAACAGCATCCAAAAAATAATCATCTGCCTCACTCTGTAGAATGTACGTACAGGTCAGCATTCCCGGATTGTTTCTTCTGTTGCTGTTTGACAATCTAGAGGGCAGTCATAAGTATTCTTCTTCAAATATACCTTGGCCCTTTAAGGCAAGATTTTAACAGAGACTTAAAAATTATTAGTGCTTCAACCAAGCCTCCTTTTACCTGAACAAGTGCATATTCAAAACACCATAGAATAGTTTTCACACACACACGTGCACATCCATACATCTCCCTTGGCACACTATCGACCTGCTTTCCCCACACCTCCTACCTGACCTTGCTTTAAAGAGTAATACAGCAGTCTGTGATATTGATGACAAATGCCTTGAGATATGAGTTGATGTTCTTTATAAACCAATCAAGGTCATTTAGAGTTAGGTGTGAATTGGCTGGACCATTGCCCAGACCAGTTCATTCCATTCCTTTTGCTTAGTATCTAATTTTGTGAGTCTTTCTAATAAGTTTGTAGGAACTTAGTAGCAGCTATCACCTCTTAAATCTTGACCCATATGATTCTAGTGGAATGGCTTAGTACTTTGAAGGAAAATGCCACTTTTACTGCAACTGGCAATAAAAATAATCATTCTCTATTCTTTTCCTCACTACTTAAATGTATCTCTGTACATGAAAGGTATATGATGGATTTAATAGAGACATAAGCCATATACATAACTATGAAGTTGAAACATTATGCATCTGTCTAATATCTGTGGTTCATAATTTCATCTACAGAACCAGATGAGAAAATCAGAGTTCTTGTGACAGAAGTACATACTTAGATGTACTTTTATTAGGGAGGTACTGCAATATTCAGAAATCATAATTGAAAAAAGATGAAAGTGCTGTTTAATCCTGGGGCAGACCGTGTTCTACTGTATTTCACTTTCAATGCACACAGCCTATCTGCATCAGAAGAATGGCTGCCTGGGTGTGAACCCAGTACACAAATTACCAGCCATTCTGGATCTGCCTTTGGTCTGCAGCCTTCCACTTCAGGTGTTCAGTGCAATAGGGGCCAAGTAATCTCATTCTGTTTTTGCTGTGTCCCTCTTAAGAGATGACATTTGCTTTCTCAAGTCAGAAAATAAGCCGACATGATTGAGGAAAAAAATGGACATGTGTATGGGGGAAAGCCTTATTGAAAATTTTTTGAACTGAAAATTTAACATGTTAAACATCTCTTAGGTGGAATTAAAGTTTTAATGATCTAAATAAGAGGGAGAAAGATAATCCCCCAATATGATAGAGACTCAAGAAAGAATTTAAATTTTACTCTAAAATGAAGTGCGCCATTCTTATACACTACTAATTTGATTGCCAGTTGTTTCCTCAAGCAGAGCTGACTACAGTTTGGCTGCTCACACTAAAACCTCCTTTGTTGTACTAGACTAAGTTCTATTACTCAGAACTCTTAAGAAAGGAGACAGATTTCCATGAAGAAATTAAATACGACTGTTTTTCCATTTTCATATATAAATTCAAATCTGCAAATAACTTAAGTGAATTTTTTTTTAAATAAACCAAAGTTATGCCCAGCAACTTCTCCCGTGGTTTGTCCTAAGCTGAAAATTATTCACAAGTGATTTGTGTTAAAACAAATAATTGATCCAAACAAAAGCTCAAGTAGTCTATGGTACAGATGTGATAAGAACCTTTGAACTTGCAACACTTAGAATTTTGAACTTGCAACACTTAGAATTCAACTCCTGACATGCAGAAACAGTATCTAAAACCATTATTTACAGAAACTCTCTTAAAGGTATAAGTGGCAATTGAGTGACAGAACATTAACCATCAGCACTTCGAAGCCAGAGTGTGCCAGAAAGAATCTACCTCCACACAGATAAACCTACAGTAGCACCAGAGCCGAGACATACAATATATTTCCCCAATCCCAACAAAAGCTGCAAATGTCAAAGAGCCAAAAATTCCAACTGAATGAAATGTGAGTAAGAAGATGCTTTTCCAAAATGAAGCTGCCTAGAGACCTGAATGAACGGACAATTCTGGGCAAAACAAGTCACAAAGCTAGCCCAGGTTCAAGGGGAGGAAAAATAGATCCAATCTCTAAACGATGAAGTAGCTCACTCATCCCACAGAGCATCATGGGGGCAGCCTTACCAGAAACCTTCTTTGCTCAGGACCCTTTTCAAGGTAGTATAAGCAAGGACTACAAGCATGAGTGATCGTACACACCTGTAGAGACTTTTAACACTGGTTCATTCTAATTTGAGGAGATAAGATGGGGAAAGCTTTGCTAGCTCAATTATGACTCGATTTAAAACAAAATCTGCCTTTCAGAGTTTTGGACCTAATGTACACCTTAGAAGATCCATCCATTTAATATTTAACAGGGGGTTACAAACTAGGGATGTTTCTTTGAACCTGCGTGTCTCTCTAGCTACAGTCAAGCTTCTCAATACCTTTTCTTCCTCCCATTTTCTAGTCCACCTACCATTACTAGTTTCAGTTCTACCACTTGACTTTCTATAGGGAACTTTCCAGCCACCTATTAGCATATCTGACTTTCTCACAACCAAAAGTAGAGGCCACAAAGTAGACCAATGAAACACAAAGATTCCCCACATTTGTACTCTCTGATAAATATATTCTCACTGCTGACCACCAGTTCCTCAAGAAAAGTATTCAGTATACTATATCTCCACTTCATCTTATATTTACTCTTCAGTCAGCTACGATGAAAGGTCCATCCCTAATTTCTCCCCAAATTTGCTCTCTGAAGCCATCAACAATTTCCTCATTGCAAAATCCAGTTGCTACTTTTCAATGCTTAATCTTATGTGATCTTTTATCTTCATTAGGCATCGTTGAGATTTTTTTCCCTCAAACTCTACAATCTCTGGCTTCTGTCATGTCATATCCTTATGGACATCCTTCTCCCTCTTTTCTTACCCATTTTCAGTTTCATTCTTTGACACTTTATCTTCTGATCACCTCTTATGTATCAGTGGTCTTTTTCTCACTTTCGCCAATGAACTGAACTTTATTAAATATTTTGTCTAATAACTATGGCACACATTTTCAAACTAAATACACACACTATTTTTCTCCTCTGTAACACCTTGTTTTATTTAATTGCACTGATTTTTGAAAAAACTTTTTTTATTGTATAGTATATAACATATATACAAAACAAAGAAATAAAAAAATCAATAGTATTCAAAGGACCCTTCAAAAAGTGGTTACAAGGGGTGCACGGGTGGTTCAGTGGTAGAATGCTCACCTTTCATGCGGAAGACCTGGGTTCGATTCCTGGACCATGCACCCCCCCCCCCCAAAATAGTGGTTACAGGATAGATCCCAGAGTTTGTCAAGGGCTACCATATGATCCTCTAAGATTTTTCCTTCTAGCTGCTCCAGAATATAGGAGACTAGTGAGTTTAAATATTTTTTATCATCATAATCGACTTTTTTTTACTTCTTTTTTTGTGAACAATAGCATATTTACAAAAAAGCTATAAATTTCCAAGAAAAGCACCACAATTAGTTGTAGAACATATTTCAGACTTTGACATGTGATACAATTTCACAATTTTAGGTTTTTACTTCTAGCTGCTCTAAAATACTGGAGACTAAAAGAGATATCAATTTAATGATTTCACATTCATATTCATTTGTTAAGTCTTATCTTCTATGTATAATTCCGCCATCACCTTTGATCTTTCCATACCTCTCATTGGGGTTGTTTGGACTATGGCAAGTTTAAATTTTTGATATTGGAAGGGACTGTCACTAATATGAGGTAGGAAGATGGAACTATCTGATGTTCTGGAAAGGCTGGGCCTTCTAGGTTTCAGGACTTTTCTGGACTAGGGACCCATCTGGAGGTTGTAGGTTTCCGGCAAGTTACTCTAGTGCCTGGAACCCTTGTGGAATCTTATATATTGCCCTAAGTGTTCTTTAGGGTTGGCCGGAATGGTCCTGGTTGGGGGTTGGCAGATAATGATAGGTAATCTGCACTGATTTTTAACTATGCATTGAAACTAATGTCTTATATTTATCCCATTCTTTATCAAATCCCATTTCAAGTTTTTAAGCACTATCAATTCTAACTCTCTTCTCTTCACTTCATTTTCACTAACACTGCCTTAGAGTTTAGGTTTCTGGAATTCTTAATTTGTACTACTAAAGAAGCTATTATTGTCTGATAGTTGTAACTGCAGCTCTCATCACATTGTATCCCTCTTTAAATGTTGGGAACCAGCTCGTCATTGCCAAAGTCTAAAAAAATTGTGCCTTTGTGTTGACAAACTTGTCCCTGACTTGGACCATGACATCTTGTCCCTTTTCAAAGCCAGCCTGACCTCACTCCTACCCTAGGCTGCAGTTGTACAAAATGACTTGCTGGTTCAACATACCGTGTACTCTTAAGATTGTACCACTCCCCACTGATACACTGATTTCAATGGTGAAATGAGTTCCAACCCTCAGCCCAAACGCCTTCCTCTTTGTGAAATCTTCACCAGCTCCACACCAGCTTTCCTTTAGTTTCGCTAGTACCTTGAACAGAAAAGTACTCACTTCAAGATTGTGACCATCTTGACAGTGGGACTGAGACTCATTCTTCTTTCTTTTCCTTCTCTTAGTACAGTACTGGTTATGAGCAAGTACTAAATAGATATTGAAGTAGATGTTGAATAAATAAACCAAACAAATTTCAGGTGTGATCTTTGGAGTAAATGTGAAAAAATTATTATATACTATATTGATTCTATGTTTAAAGTATATAATATTTTCAAGTCCTAAAAAAAATTCATTTAATTTTTAAAAAATACTGGTGATACACCAAATATTGTGCTATGTAGGGAAATAGTGCCTCTCAAGAAGGCACATTTATATGAAGTGGGAGACACGTGGGCACCTGAATTTAAACACGAGCTCACCATATACTTGCAGGGTAATCTTGGGGGAGATATTTGACTTTTCTTTTTCTTTCTCTCCTCACCTATAAAATGATCATAATATAAATCCTACTTCAGAGAGTGGTTGTAAATATTAAATGAAGCAATATCTTTAAAATGGCTTTCCAGTGCCTGCCAGATAATAAGCACTCCATAAATATGAGATAATGTTAAGTAGAGACATGTTGAAAGGTATTTTATTCAACTACCAAAGAAAGAAAATGTTTTTGGTGGGAATCACGCATACTAGTCTGAAAGCTAAGACAAGTAGACATGTGGCATTTGTTTATATCATGGGGCAGTGAGACGAAACAGCTAATTGGTTATCCTTCTAAGCAGCAGAGAAATCAGACAGATGCCCACTGTTCTTTTGCTCCAATCTGCTTTTCTTTCTAATGGATGAAATGCAGCATGATGTTCACTTTAGAGGCCGAAGTGCACAGCCAAGAATATATTTTACTACTTGGGCACTGAAGTCAATCAGAAAACCACAAAGATTGACTTAAGCAGTTAGGAGGATTCCAGAGAGGTGAGTGGTAACCTAGTCTGCTGTACAAGGACATTTTCTTCTGTCATTTGGATGATGCATTTGTCTCCAGGCTTTCTCCTCTTTGTCCCAACTATTGTCTAGCATTCTTGATCAAAATTTAACAACTGCCCTAGTTCATCCTCATTTGTTTATTCCTGTAACTGAGGGTGGTGATAACAATAGGTGGTATGTGCTATTAAAGCCAGCTTATTCCAGATATCCTTTATTGTTTTTTAGTGTATGTTTGGTGGCCAATTGTTTTATGATCATTTTTAGTATTCTTTACAACAACCATCTGTAGCTAAAAAGGAATGTGAAGTTTTCCATTCTAAATATACCCTTGTGACTAGTAAGAAATACAGGCTTTGGTTCTATGCTGATTATTCAGTCAAACATACCTTAAAAAAATTCAGAAGTATAAAATTTATAACTAAGACATTGAAATAAAAACATCGTATTAATCTATCAGCTTTTTTTTCTTATGTAAACATTTGTTGAGCATATGTAAAGCTTTCCAGAAAATTACTTCCAGTTCCTGGTTTTATCTTTACATGAATTTTTATATAGCTTAATGGACTCAAAATGTATACAAGTAATAGATAAAGTGTTTAAAAATTGATACCTATGCTAAGTTTATAGGAACTTGGATATTGTCAAGGTTATGTGGTGTTCTAGCTGATATTTATGCTCAAAGCAGACAAGTATTAAGAAAAGAATAAGATAAATATTATTATGTGAATTAGTGTTTATAAAATTTGAGAGCATGAGAAGTTAAGATCACTGGGGCAAAGTAAAATTGCATAGTTAAAGTTATAAATATGCTATTCTAGACCTATAAAATAATAGCATATGAGATTGTAACTATTTCAAATTGTGATCCTGTTACCCCTCCCTCCTTCCCTAATAAAAGAGAGGCATGAACTCTGAGGAACCAGGAAATGTTGTGAAATTATTCTTAATTAGTTGACTTATAGGCATTATTAAGCTTATAATCAAAAGTCATAGTATAGTGGAGGTTTCAAACAGTGAATCATTGTATAAAATTTCTAATCAGACAGGTTGGATTTGAATCTAACCTCTGCCATTTCTTAGCCAAGAAAAATTGTACATATTGTTTATTTTTTTAAGTAAAAATATTCTCATCTCTAAAGTGAGAGATAATAATAAGTTCCTCATGGGACTACATGATGTAAAATGCATTGTGATATCAAGTACAAATATACAATGTGATGTATATAGCCTACAGGAAGCACCTACAGAAGTGAATGCCTCAATTTAAGTATTAATATTTTAAACCATCTATCCTAGTTTGCTAGCTGCCAGAATGCATTATACCAGAAACAGAATGGCATTTAAAAAGGGGAATTTAATAAGTTGCTAGTTTACAGTTCTAAGGCCAAGAAAATGTCTCAATTAAAAGAAGTCTATAGAAATATCCAATCTAAGGCATTCAGGGAAAGATACCTTGGTTCTAGAAGGCCGATGAATTCAGGGTTTCTCTCTCAAGTGAGAAGGCACATTGCAAACATGATCAGGGTTTCTCTTTCATCTGGAAAGGCACTTGGCAAACATGGTGTCATCTGTTAGCTTCCTCTCCCAGCTTCCTATTTCATGAAGCTCCCTGGGAGGCATTTTCCTTGGCTGGTGGACTCTTTGCTTCTCCTGGCTACATTGTTCTGCTCTCAGAATTTCTTGGCTTTCTCTCTTGTTGTTCACTACTTCTTGTGGCTATGTCGTTCTGTCATCCTTCTCTGCTCCCTCTGAACCTCCTGCTTTCTCCAAAATGTTTCCTCTTTTATGGAATAGTAAACTAATCAAGACCTCCTAGAATGGGTGGAGACATGTCTCCACCTAATCCAGCTTAACAACCACTCTTAATTGAGTCACATCTCTAGGGAGATGATCTAATTAAAGTTTCAAACATACAATACTGAAAAGGGATTAGAAGAAATGTCTGCCTTTACAAAATGGGATTAGGATTCAAACATGGCTTTTCTAGGATACAAACATCCTTTCAAACCAGCACACCATCTATGTCTTTATATTCAAAATAGTATTTTTATAGGCAGCACATGGTTGATCTGGTGTGTTTAGACCATTCACATTAAAGCAGTTATTGATAGAGTTGGATTACTACCTACCATTTTGCTAGCTTTTCCTGTTCGTTCCATATGCGCTTTGTTTCTTTTTTTCTTGTCTCTGCCTTTTCTGAATTTTTATGATTCCATTTTATCTCTTCTATTCATCCATTAATTACAGCTCTTTAAAAAATGTTTTTAATTGTTGCTTACAGTTTGCAATATATGTATTTAATTAATCTGACTCTACTTTCCTATAATATACTGCCTCACATGTGGAGAAGGAAGGCCCTTACAACATGTTCCTGATTTTTCCCACCCATTCTTTATGCTATTGTTGTCATATATTTTATTTTTTATATAAGCTATATGTATTAGTTGGCTCTTTCTAAGAGGAATTTAAAATAAGACATTTAACAAAATTTATTTCATCTTCATGCATTCTAATTCCAACTCTCTTCATTTCTTTGGGTAGGTAGATCCAACAGAATGATATTACAATTCTGCCTGAAGAATTTCCTTTTCTCATGTAGAATATGTCTGCTAGCAATGAATTCCTCCATTTTTGTTTCTCTGAGAAACTTTTATTTCTCCTTCACTCTTTTTTACTGGATATAGAATTCTGGGTTGACAGTACCCCCTCCCCAAACCCAGCACTTTAAAATAGATCATTCCATTTTCTTCTTATTTGAATCATTCCTTATAAGAAGACTGTTTTAATTCTTATGCTTGTTCTTTTGTAATTAAACCGTTTTCACCACCCCCCTCTAGACAACTTCAAGATTTTTCTCTTTGTCTTTATTTTCAGCAGTTTGACTATTTTATGCCTAGATGTGTGTGCATGTGGGTGTTTTAATACTTATACTGCTTCATGGTTTTGTGAGTCTCTTGGATCGGTGGTTTTGTGACTAATTTTGTAAAGTTCTCTGCCATTATTTCTCTGGCTATTTCTTTTGTCTTGTTTTCTCTCTTCACCTTCTGAGATTTCAATTATGTATTTGTTATTCTGTTTGCAGTTGTTCTACAACTCTTGCATGCTTGGTTCCTTTTATTCATTCTTTTTTCCTTTTTTCGCATTTCAGTTTGTGTAATTTCTACTGACCTAGTATCAAATTCGCTTATTCTTCCTTCAGCTATGTTGAGTCTGTTGATAAACCTTTCAAAGGCCTTCATATCTGCTATCGGGTGTCTTTATTTTTTAAATTTCCATGTGATTCTTTCTTATTGTTTCCTTATCTCCGCTTAATTACTCATCTGATTTTGCAAGTTGTCTACTTTATTCCAAAAGAGCAGTTTTAAATTCCCTGTCTGTAGGTTCCAGCACCTATATCATTTCAAGTCTAGTCCCCATGATTGCTCTGTCTCTTCAGGGTGTGTGTTTTTGTTTGTCTTTTCACATGCCTTGCCATTTTTCCATTAAAAGTGGACATCTTGTGCAGTGTTGTAGCTACTGAGGTAGATAATTTTTGTGATGGGGCATGAGCACATCTCTTCTTCTATCAGACTTTAGCATGGAATTTTTATGACTCTATTGAGGAGTTGGGTTAAGTTTGCTTTGGTTACCCTGAGTGTACCTCAGGCTTAAAATTCCTCTAGTGTTACCTTGTGTTTATAGTGTGAGCTTGTTTGACAGAGGTTATTCTCTCAATTATATGCCCTCTTGGCTTTTACTCTTCCTTTTGCACTTGCACCCAAATAAGAATCTATCTTTTGAGGCTCTTCCAATTAGTCCCACAGCTATTTTACTCTAAGCTTGTTAGCCAGGTGCTAGGGGGAAGAGGACATTCCTTGATTTTCTGATTCAGCCTCAGGCTTAGGCAGGGGTCTGAGGGAGAGTCCTTTAACAAATGCTCTGCCTCTTGTCCAGCTATAGCTAAGAATACCAACTGTAGAGAAGAATCCTCCTCCAGAATGATGCTTCCTTTTTCTTTCCTTCTTTCTATTCTGTTCCCCCAGCTGAAATGAGTTCTCACTGGTTCCTCAAGCTAACAGTTTTCACTGCTCTATCCCCTGCAGAACAAGCCTTTAATTCTGTAGGTGAGATAGAGGAGATGAGTTTGGACAGGGTTTGGGTATTGGCTGCCCTCCCCTCCTCAAGCCACCACTGGGAGAAAAGCCTTCTTAGGGATCTCCCAAATTTTCCCTCTGAGCACTACTGGCACAAGTATCCAAACTTTGGCATCTGCAGCAACTGGGGGCTGTACACCCTCACACTAACCCACACTTGGCCTCTAGCAATTCATTAAAATATTTCAGTGGTATCTCCTTAACCATTTTATATGGCATCTGGCAGTCTGCACAGGTAAGCAAATGCTCAGATTCTACTTATCCTTGCAGACATCTGTCTCTCCCCATATTTTAGATTAGCTGTTTGCTCCAAGACTTCAGTTCTCTGATGGACTAAAAAAAAAAAAGCCATGAATTGGTGGTTTATCTAGCTTTTTTCTTCTTGCAAAGGTGGGAGTGATGTTCCTTACATCTCAAGACTGAAACCAAAAGTCTCTTTTTTTGAAAGTTAATAGATATTTATTTTTTAAGATAATAAATCCCCTGGGCCATCCCTGTATCAGTAAACAGCTCTATTTCTTGAAACTTCTATGGCTCCATTCAGTTATAATCATTGTTATTCAGTACAACATATTTGAGGCACTCGAAATGTCTCAGACATAAAAAAAACATTAATGTATCTCTGGTATACCAAACTTATTAATGTAGAAGTATTTTCCATGATGGTTATTACAGTGTTTGTTGGTTAATCTCCAGTTAATTAGGACCACACATTCCACAGATATTTCAGGTAATGATAGTTTATATCCAGAAGATCACTTATATCAGAGATAGGACATTTTCCCTTTTCTTCTGCAATTTCAAGAGGACTTTGCCACCAACACATCTTACTACCTTCTTGAAAATAAGGTGAAATAATATTATTAAAAAATTTTAATATCCTAATTATCATATTTAGAAAAAAATTAAGTTGATACATAAAATAATTTTGATTTTTAACCATCTTCTACAGTTATTGGATGTACCTTAAACTTATTTATGCTCAAGGTTTTTTATTTAATCTTTTTTTTTTTACATGGGCAGGCACTGGGAAGCGAACCCGGGTCCTCCGGCATGGCAGGCAAGCAAGCATTCTTGCCGCTGAGCCACCGTGCCCCGCCCTATGCTCAAGGTTTTTATAAGATAATTATTTAAAGGAAAAAATGAATTTTACTTCATTTATATAAAATAATTTGCTTTATAGAAAGTATATAAATGTCACTCTGCCAAATTTACTTCCCATCTCATCCTAATACAGCTGAATCAGTGACATTAATGATGTCGTGAATATTAAAGCTATTTTGATTCTTAGGTAGAATTGTGTTTATGACAGAAAGCATTCTTTTTGGCAGGAGTGATTCTGTTGTATATCTTTAAAATGTCAAAATATTTTTTAGACAGAAGTTTTTTAGTCATTAATTTAATAATAAACATAGATGCAGATAGGTGAAAGATTATTCTATGAGGTTGGTATTATTATTATTATTATTATACCCTAATTAAAATGAAAATCATTTGAACACATTAAAATATTCAGGAATTATAGGAACAATTGAGAAATACCAAGATACATTTTGGGAATTTTTTCTCTTGCATCAAAAAAATCTAACTTTTGGTTATTTCTAAAGCTGTATGGGAATTTATTGTTTATGAGAATTTTGCATTAAATTGTTAAAAATTAAAATAAAAAATAAGCCTGCTGTAATTATATTGCAGTTTATCAAAAAATACAATGATTCATTATATCCACACCTTGATCAAGGCCAGCTCTGTTTTCATTGCATATTGGATAGGATAATTTTGGTATAGGTAGCAGAGAATCATGACTTAAATAAGTTAAACATTGAGAAATGTAACATTTTGAAAGGTCAGGAGATGGGTAGTTCTCGAGTTGGTATGCTCAGAGTCTCAATCAAGACAGTGTTTCATTCCTCTTCGTGTCTCACCTGAAAATTCTGCACAAAATCATAGGGAAGTCAAGCAAGAACAGGCAAAAAGAGACCAGGTATTGGAACATGACTATGCTCATTAGCCCATAAACCACACACATTAGCAGCAAGAGAAAGCGGAGATGGTACTTTCCTATTTCCGAACACATCATCTGGATTTTCTCTGGCCATTTGGCAACTCCCTTTTTATATCAATTCTGACCTTGATAACACTGGATTATTATCACTAATGTTATTCTCTGTACTTTATAAACATTATCTCATGCAATCCTCACAATAATGGTCTGAAGTAGACACCATTATTATGCCCATTTTCCACATGGGGAAGTAAAACAATGGTGCTAAGTGACTTGCTGAAGACCACAAAGCTGGAAAGAGTTGGACAAAGGATTTGAATATGACTCCCTAAACTAGACACTGATGTAATGTGTTGTCCTGACTTTAACATTTTTACTGTCCTTGATATTTTTATTGCTTTTTCTTCTCCTTGCTCAAAAATAATAACTTTCTTTAAGATGGTGTCTCCTTCTTCCTCTATGAGTTTACTCATTCCACTGCTCCCACTGCCATAATTCCATCAGATTAATGATGAATAAATGCACTTCCTGTCCCTAGATGACTATTTCACACCATTTTCTTTTCCCTTATCTTGCTTTGAGCTAATGGCTTGCTTCTTTATCCCACTGAGACAAGAGAAATTATCCTAAAAGCACATTCACATGCTTTCACCACCACTTCCTCTATACTTTTTTTTTTCCAGCTCAATGGTTGTTTCTTCTCAGTGTCTTTTATTGGTTCTTCCATTCTTATATTTCTAAACAACTGAGGGTCCCACACTTAGTCCTGGAAACTCTTTTCTTCTCTGATGATTTCCACATCAATATGCTAGTCTAGACCTTTCCTCTGAACTCCAGTCTTGTATATCACTCACCTGCATGGCATTTCTCCTTGTATTTACAATAGGCATCTCAGACCACAAGTCCTAAAATTATATCCTGGTTTAACCCACCACAAAAACTCTCCCCACCCCTGCTGTCTTCTCCTACTCCATAAAAGGCAATACTGCCATTTCATTTCACAGACCTCAAAACATGGAGCCATCCTTGACTTTTCTCACACTTTACAATCAAGCAATAAATCCAGTTGCCTCTATCTTTAAAACAGACTCAATATCCAAGCCACCATTACCTCTCAATTTAATTTTTTAATGACTTTTGAGGCAGAGAGTACCACCTGATGCCAATATGTTCTTCTTTATCAGTAAGAGAAACTGACTTTTACTTGACACATAGCTTATCTGAATGAACACTACACTTGCCAGGCTTCCTTAGTTCTAAATGAGACCACATAACTAAACGCTGATCCAAGGGATGTAAACACCAGTGTTATGTGAGCTTTGAAGAAATCCACCTAAAGGGAGAGTCTACCCTTTCCTCTTCCTACTAGCTGGAATATGGATGAAAGGACTGGGGAAAAAGAAGAATCTCCATATGGGGAGGGGCAGAAGAACCTCATAAATTCATTTTCCTTCCAGGGCAGCCCTGGAGGACTAAAATTTTAAGGGAGCTTATTGGCTTCTTTAGTACAAAGGGAAGGTGGATAAGAAGTACCTCAACACTTATCTATGTGCTCTGTGACTCATTTATGCCATTTTATTTCTAACAGATGGTGCAATTAAAACTGGTTTAAGATCAACTTGAAACATGTAAAAAAAAAAAAAAACGCAGGTGATTATTCCTTATTCTGTTAAGAATGGAGAAAGGAAAGGGAGAAAGCAGACTTCATTATATACCAAAAGCCAAAATATGGTCTCTTTTTTTTCATGTCAACAGGTTTAGTACTCATAATGACCCTACATAGAAGAGATTATTATCCACATTTTATGGGTGAGATTCTTGAGGCACAGAGAGGTTTTCTCCAGATCATTGTGAAGTGGCAGTACTAAGGTTTGATCACAGAACCTGAGTGTGAATTTACTGGTTTATATAACAGATCAGTATAGTGTAGAATACATCGTATTAGTTCTAATACCCTTTGTGGTATTGAGTAGTAGAAATGCAGACTCCACTCCCTGATATATTGTGACTCCTTAGTAATGGAATCATGACATAGGGGAACTAGCATAGCACCTGGGATATAGAGGGCTTTCAGGAAATGCTAATTCCCTTCCTTACCGATCCCCATTCTCCCTCTAAGAAAGTCATGGGCTGGACATTGTTGAATATTTAAAGTAGGATTGCACAAAAGACATGCCCTAGAAATGGCTTCTACAGTACCGACTGTTTAAAATTGGTATTTGATCTGCATGCGTTTTGGTTGACTATAAACCTGAGAAACAGATTACAATGGGTTGTAAAAGAACCCCCCAAAATCATTGTAATCACAACGTTAAATTAAAAATGCTTGGTATGAGTCATTTTCTGGTGGAAAAACCAGACCCCTGTACAGTTTTGTCTGGAGAGAGCACTGCCAATGTGGCCCAAATCTTTTGCTTGTCTTAATCTCAAATTGATAGCAAAGATAGTATTTATGGGCTGTCCATTTGTAGGCAGTGGGAGTAGAGCACCAATTTTCTCCCCTCTGTGGGCTTTACTTTGTGCACTGCTGTATATGGCCTCCTAAGTTCCAGTGGGCACATTCAACTGTGTCTCATTTATGACAAAACTTGTTTTAGATATCAATTTCCATCAACTTGCACAGACTTGTAAAGAAAGGAAACAAAATGAATCCTGTTTCTACTTTTGAATAACTATGTGGGATTTTTTAAAGGAACTCTATATTTTTATGATAAAGGGAAAAAGTCCATTTGGCAGCACTGAGGATACAGGGAGCAGACTTAGGAAATACTCGTTAACATTCAGTAATTTAAGAATCCTTAGTGCCTAATTATCAAAGTGAGCTTAATTACCACAGCCACCCACTCATTTAATTGGCTGGAAACACAAGAAGGAATTAAATGATACCAAAGCCAATTTGGCCCCAAAGTTTTCATTCCATAATTATTTATCATATTTATAGAAAAGGCCTTCATGGTAATTGTCGTCAGTCCTCTATGCTAAAAAGAAGCCTACAACCATGACAGACACTCAACATTCTCCATCCTAATCAGGAGCCCAATTAAAAATAAAAGGATCTTGCATTTTATATATTGCGTAGTATAACTCATAAATACCCTCTTGCTGTTTGAGGACAATAGGGTACCTGGTTTCCTAACAAATCTGCCGTAAGTTTAACCAGTATTTACCACAGGAAAATGTGGTATGTATTGGAGAATAGGCTAAGAATAAACTAGTCTTTGCAGTATTATTATCATTTCACTCTGCCCAGAAATACTGCATTGTCATTGCTCATTTCCAAAGGCAGAGAGCTTTCTGGGCGCCTGTTGTCGCTGTCCCTGATTTTGCTGGCCAGAGACGCTCACTGCTTTGGCTCTTACCCTAGCGAGGTCGGACAGAGGTCACATGGGGAAACATGTCCTGTTTACACAAAGAGGACCTCCTGTTCTGTCCCTTGCCATGTTTACTTCCATAGTTATCTACTTGGAAAGCTGTGTGCCCCGCTGGCAGGTAGCCAGCCCTCTGTCCAGTTTCATCCCCTTCTCATGTTTCCAGCTCTCGAAGCATCAGTAAGATGCCGTTCAGTAACCTTCCGAGGTTAAAGAGGGGAGCAGCTTAGAAACTAGGATATAAATAATCTTAGGTCTGGAAAGAATTTAGTCAAGGCTGGCAATGAGAGTTAGCAATGGTGATGCAATCACTGTGAACACCAGGTCGGAAATTGGGCTGATGGCTTCTCTCTCACCATGATGCTTTTTTTTTTTCAAATCTGTATTTTTTTCCTTCTACATTTTCATGTAAGTTTGCCCTTCTTTTTGTATTTATCCTTTATAGTAAATTCAATACCCAATGTTATTAATGTCTATTATAGCTCCCAGTAGAAGTTCAGGAAATATCAATTGGTTATGATTTACTACCTAGAGAGCTGTTGAACAAAACACTATTATTATTTTTTTTTTTACAAATTACTTTTCTGAGCTTTAACAAAAGACTACAGGTTGTTGAAACGATATCAGGCACTAAAATCAATAGAAAATCTGAGGATCACCTCCTTCCTGCTGCTTAATATAAGAACAGTGTCATGATTTCAATTTCTGAAACTCAACATTTACCAGAAAAAGTATCTGCATCATTGTGGACCCTGGGCTGCCTTCTGGCTGGCAAGTCTTGATTTATACAGTATTGAAAAGTCAATGGTGACACTTACATTCTTTCTAGCCTTTCAAAAACTTGGCAGCATCTTATTTTCAAAGTGATCTGATGGAATGAGAATATGACTGCAGAAACTGCCCAGTTTTTAAACATGAATCTTGTCTAAGCCTTAACCACAAATGATGTAACATGCGGTATGTTGCCAAAGGCTGCAGCCGAGTATTTTGGTTCAGAAAAGTAGCACTCTTACTGCAATGACATCCCCAGCCCACCTCTGTTTTTAAACAGTGGTCCTCTGCAGTGATTTATTTTGAGTTATCGGTCCCCAGGAGTTCACACATACATCTCATTTTGTTGTAAGAACGACTTGGACTTAGGTAAAAAATTTTAAAACAAGGTAAATATTTCTATAATGACCTTGGATAAAATGTTGTATAATCTAGTGCTAAATCCTTGACATATAGTACAAAAAGAAAGGAAAAAAAAAAAGAAAGAAAAACAATGATGGTCAAGGAGGCGTGGCCAAATTAGACCCAGTAAGGCTGTAACGGAAAGTGTCTATTTGTATAATAGAGCCAATTTCTATCCCAATGCAACCCCTCTGCATCCAAACATCAAATTTAGTTATTGATCTTCATCTTCACTTTTAAAAGCATCTCTTAAAAGGCTGTTTACAAAGCCAAGAAAATGCCATCTAAAAGTGTCTTTGAACACCAGCATTAGGTGAGGTTGACTGATGGCTAAGATTGATTGCCTTACTTTGAGTGCCCTATGTAACTATATTTTCTGGTATTCAGAATAGGCAGGTATATAGTGGAAAGAGATTTTTAAAGATGGAGTGAAAGAAGAAATGAGGGACAGAAAAAGGCAGAGAGCAAGATAACAAAAGTCCAAAGGGCTGGTGTTTGCAGCAGGGTATAATGGTAAATAAATGCATTAATTACACCTTCCTTTGTCAATTGAGCAAGTTAATTATTTGTTCACTTACAAGTCCACAGTGCTCCCAGGCTACAGACTATAGTAAACTTCAACAAAGGCAACTATGCCATCCATAGAAGGAGCATGCTTAAATTTCAAAATTCATATTTATCCCACCATGGAACAAAGTTCAGCTGATATATTATTAAAACATGAAAGCATAAAGCACAGCCATTGTGATGTAATTTCACAAAAGGGGAAGTAAATACATAAAGAAAAAAAGTTGTTCTTTACCTGCTATCAACTAGTTATTTAAAATGTATGTGTCTATTTCAGGTCATCTGATTCAATTTTTATGCATTCACCAAGAAAGTATATGTATTAAATAGCTTGAATTTTATGTATTATAGTAAATTATTACATATGTATGGGAATGAAATAATAATAGTGAACATGTATTGGATGTTTACCTTGTAAATGGATACTTACAGAGAAATCAATAAGCAAGTTTTGTTTTATTTTGTTTTATTCTTTTGGGTCTCCCATTCTCCTTTAAAAATGTTTTAATATCTTTTCCTGCTGCTAAAGGGGTACTCAGACAGGATCAGGACTTTTTCTCTTAGTGTCCTAAGTTCACTTTAGGTTATACAGATATTTTCACACCAAAAAATTAGAAAATCTAGCACCCACTTATAATCAAACTCATCATGTGATTAACAGCAAATCCTTTCTCCTCCGTCTAGTCACATATGCAAACCCACAGAGGAAAATGGGTATAGCTAGCACCTCTTTTTATATTGTGTATCCCATCCTCTATGTATTCCATCCACCAATCCAGCTTGTTAGCCAGTTTTTTTTTTTTTTTTTTTTCCCAAAGAGAGAAAGAGTTTATTACTAAGCAAGTAGTAGGAGGGAAGATGGCCTATCAGCCCAAAATCTATCTCCCGGAACTGCAGTAATTCTCATAGCTTTATTAACAAAAAAGATGGGCAGGTTCAGGATAATGAGCACAGTAGCCCAGTTAGCCAGTTTTATCCCTTTGAGTCCAGAGGGGATGGAGGTGGGGGTGAGGTGGTGGGAAGTGATAAAGAGCCAGGAAACATCTTCCTTGAACAGCCTTCTGTGCATGACAAATACTGAAAAAGTTGGTGATTCCTCTCTGGAAAACGTTCCTCAGAAATCCACTGCAGAGTCTGGAATGACCTGCCCTGCTGCAGTAATCTTAAACCAATCTATGCACTGCTACATTGAATGGTCCTGTGTGATTCCTTTCTTGGCCTTAAATAATCAGCCACTCCCCTCCAACCTTAGGTGCTGAGATCCCGCCCCTCCCAGGCAGCTCTGTTTGGCAGTACCTAGTAACAGCCTCTTCCCTGAGTATCTAGTATCTGGTTCCCGGGGAAGGCTGCTGCAATCCTTGTCCTAACAAAAACTGGCCCTGCAGGCTGCCCTGGACCCTGCAGCACCATCCTGGCTCTGCTAGTCAAGCTATGAGCCATTTTTTATCATTCCATCCTCCTGATTTCTAGAACCAGAGTCAGATCTTCTTCCACACACAGCCCAGCCTCCCCAGAGAATATATACAAAGTCTCAATGTGGTCCCACTGGTGAATGCTCTCACTTCAGAGTTAAAACAGAGTGGGTTAAAAGATAAAACCACACGCCCGCCCACCCATGCCAAGAGGAGTTTGGGTAGGCCCTTGAAGCAGCTAGTCTCTCTCCAAAAAAAATCTCTACATAAATGACTGCTCTCTTGACATTTTATCATTCTATCACCTTTGAAGTGATAGAGTTGCGTGGCTAATTCACTGTACTTTTCTTTGTAATTTCAGAATGCAGCTTCACGGTCACCTAGGTAGTTATACCTATCACACACCTCCATTAAAACAAACATGTAGAGTTACATTTGTATTTCTTGCTGAATTTCCTGCACTGTTAAGTACCATACATGCATTGTCTCATTTCATTCCTGCAACAACTCCAAGAGGCTGACACTTTATTATTCCCTTTTTACATATGATGCAACTATGCCAGACATATTAAATAGCCTACCCTGGGTTTCCTGGCTAGTGTCAGAGCTGAGTTGCAGACCCAGAAGGTCTTATTCTGAAACTCACAATCCTAACTGCTGTGACCTAATGGCAGTCACTGAGCATGTACTTGGCACCCTTCCATACTGCACACTGATTGGAAAGTTTCACACATAATTAACCTTTTAAGGAGGAGAAAGATGCACTTCTCTAATTTTCAAATCAAAGTTTTATAAGACCTGGGCACTGGCATTTACCTCCTAAGTATCTCTTGAGGATCTACTAGGAAGCCAGGGCTGCGGTCAGTATGGAGGGCAATGAAACAGGCATGATCTTGAAATATTAAACCAGTACTCTTGATTGGAAGAAGAAGGTGTAATTTTACTTGGATCCCATCCATTTTAATTCCTCTACAGTAAGTTCATCTATGCAAAAGGGTACATATGGAAAGGGGATACAGGAAGTCGTGTTTGTTGCATGTTTCCAGGGAGTTATTGGGAAAGACTTCTTTCCCCAAAGCTACATTCTCTACAGGCTTTCCCATGATTAATATCCTGCAGCCAGAGATAATGTTCTCTTGGCATAAGACTCCATTGCCCTTTAAAATATAACTGCCTCTAGGAGAGTTAACACTTCACAGCTAGCCTTCCTTTATTCATTTCTCTGTAAGGGTTCATCAACTTAATTACAGAAAGCAGGTGAACAGGGGGAAAATTCACGATTAAGAAGAATGCAAGTATGCTTTCACCAAATCTAAACTGCATCAAAGGCCTCATTTGCCTCTCTGTAGTTTACTGACATGTACATCAGCTGTTCCAAGCTGTATCTCTGGACTGCTACCAGGGCACAGTGTGGGGTATTCCAAGGGTCCCACTAAGCACTGCTGTAAAGCTAAACTTCTAATTCTTATCCATGTTAGTGACAGGAAGGAAAACTGGCATGTTATAAGTTGGCTAACTTGTGGGCAGATTGCTCTGGGAGGGCAGGAAGAAAGACATTTAATTCTAAATGGGGCTTTTGATTAATAATAGCACCCAGGATACTAATGAAGAGAGGATTTAAATTTAAATTTATACATTTAATAAAGTGACAGAGATTTCCATTTTTCCTCTGATGCAAAGGCTTGACTAGTTGAAATTCTTACTGGTGTAGTGTGGGGCATAAAGTGTATGTTATTGAAGGGAGGAGGTCAAGAAGGGAGAAGTTCTTATTTTAAAGAGAGCAGATTCCAGCAAAATGATCCAGGCTACATAGATATGACAGATAGATAGATAGATAGATAGATAGATAGATAGATAGATAGATAGATAGATAGATAGATAGAAAGAATGCCAGGTTGAAACTATTATGTACCCCAGAAAAGCCATGTTTTAATCCTGATCCAATCTTGTGCGGTGAGACCTATCACTTAGGGTGGGAATCTTTGATTGGATTATTTCTATGGTGGTGTGGTGCTCCCCATTGTGGGTGTGGCCTTTTGATTAGATGGAAATGTGACTCCACCATTCAAGGTGGATCTTGATTAATTTACTAGAGTCCTTTCAAAGGGGGAACATTTTGGAGATACTTCAGATGCAGATACTTGGAGGACAGTTGTTTGGGAGCTGACAGAAACACAGATGTTTGGAAATGTTTGGAGTTGACAGAAAGAGCAGACACCTATACACAGGCAGAGCCCAGAAGGCATCGCCATGTGCCTTCTCATGAGATGCTAAGCAAGCCAGAACTTGGAGAGAGCCAAGGGAAGCCAAAAGATGAAACCCAACCCCAGAGAAGCAAAGTGAGGAAACCCCAGAACAAACAGAGGCTGAAAGCAATGGAGCCCAGAAGCAAGGGACCAGCAGAAGTCAGTCACATGCCTTCCCAGCTGACAGAGGGGTTCTGGACGTCATCAGCCTTTCCTGAGTGAAGGTAACCTCGTGTTGGTGTCTTAATTTGGACATTTTAATCACCTTAGAGTAAACTTGTAATGCAATAAATTCCCTTTTTAAAAACTGTTCCATTTCTGGTATATTGCACTCCAGCAGCATTAGCAAACCAATAAAGATGATAAATACGTAGATAGGTAGATAGCTAGCTAGGTAAATAGATAGATAGACGTTGATATTCAATTTTGAATCACCTGATTTGCTGTGGTATGATTACACCCTTCTGTAACTCCCATATTTTGAATGAAAGTCTTATGCATAACTGTCCTGTTTAGCAAGTGAAGGGAAGGAACATATGTTCATCCATGGGCTGGTGGATTTAAATGGAAAGACTGTAGTTGTGAATGCAAGGTTGGGGAAAGGAGAAGAGTCAGGACAGGAGATTATCATAAATCTTTAGGATCATAGCAAAAGGGCCTGGGCACAATTCATTCACCTAGACTGGGGACCTGAGAATTTCCTCTGGTTGTCAAAGGAAAGAATGACCATGGACTGCAAAGTATAGGTGTTAAAATGATCTGTAGATATTACTATTTTTCAAATATGAAAATCAACTATACTTGATAAAATTTTTTAAATACTTTAAAACATTACTGAATTCATAGAAGTTTCTATCACTATGCATTTTTCTAAATTGAGGATGCAGCAATCATTAAGAGATGACAATAATTATTTATTTTCAAAAGGTGTGTGCTTGAAGGAATGAAAATCACTGTATAAAGGGATGTCAGCAAAATTTTCTTTGGCCTTTCCCATATACCTACAAGGAGACTTTTTGAAAGAAACTGGATTGAAAATCTGTAGGAAGTACAGTTTTCCCTCGAATAGGATGGCGTCTCCCACACTAAGTAGCTAAAAACATGTTTCTTGTCATTTCTTATGGCTTAAGAACCATTGCATTTCACTTCATCACCCCATCTTGCTTCAGGCCTTGACAGTGAAAAAAAGAAAATATGAAGTAGGAAGCAAGAAAAAAATTATTGATCCAGTTCTCTTGTTTTCTATTGTACCCTCTTTTAATTTAATATACGTATTTTCTTATGTGAATAGTCTGTTTAACTCCGATTCTCATTTATTAACTTTTTCCTCCAGTTACAACTATCCCATCAAGGCCAGGGTCCCTAAGGAAGCAGCTGAGAGAATATATACCACACGCATGTGCCAAATTATTCTGCAGGCTGAGAAATTAACTAAAAATGAGTAATATGCTCTCAATTTAGACCTGGCAGGGGAAATTGCACTTTCATCCCCAAATTGGAATCAGATTCTCTCCACTGGGATTTCTCCAGCTTTTGGCATAGCCTATTACCAAGGCAATCTTGGTTCCTTATGATATAATAACAAAACTGGGTTCAAGCAATAGCTAATGTGGTTTAGTGAACTGAAGACAAAGATGAAGATAAAACTAATATGAGAACTCTGGGTTTTTCTTTTATCACCAAATGAGAATCAGTATAGCCTTAAATAGAACCAGCGCAATCGCTTCTTAATGTTGAGTTTTCACAATTAATCCCCCCCTTAAGGATCTACAATTATTCTCTGGAGAACTTGGTGAATATGCTTCATTTCTCAAGAAGAAATTCCTTTTCTGTCTAATCTAAGATATCTGTAGCAAAGCGTATTAGTAAACGATCTTTAGCTTTTCTACTTTTTATTTTAAGGTGTGATTTCTCCAGTCTTCAGCCATTCTAGAGAGTGATGAGAGAGGATAGGAAGAGAGAGAGACAGAGAGAGAGAGAAGGAATATGGAATACATCAGTGATCTGATTGATCATTTAGCATCTGTTTAAAGATTGACAATGAACTTTAGGAGTATATTTTCCTTTAGTAGAATCTGAAGTTCCTCAAGGGGTGGTTGGATTTTGTTTTTTTTTGGGGGGGGGGCGGGGGTACATGGTCTGGGAATCAAACCTGGGTCTCCCTCATGGAAGGCAAGCATTCTACCACTGAACCACCCATGCACCCATTTTGCTTATTTTATATTCATCTATCACAGTATCACTACAGTCATGTGCAACCTTGGCTGCACGTTAGAAACACCTGGAGAGTTTTTTAATAATAGCAATGTTGGGGCCACACTGCAAACCAATTAAATCAGCATCTCTGGAGTGAGTCCAGACATGAGTTGTCCTTGAGAGCTCCCAGGTGATTCTAATGTGCAGGCAGGCTAGAGAGTTAGTGAACAGCTAACTCATTGCCTTACTTGAGATGGGTGTCACTTGTTATTTTAAGGAACCATTAAATCATTTTAATCACCATACAATTCCCATGAAAACACTTCTATAATTTAACACAATTTCCCTATAATAAACTCTCATTAACAGATTCATCATTTAATTGGGTAAAGCTTCTGTTGAAATCATGCAAACAAAAAAACTCACTAAATTCTTTGCATCTCTATTTCGTCTCACTTGGAAAAGACCCCTGAAATACCAGTTGACTGAAATTCCACGAGACACATGTGGATATATGGCAGGTTCCTGCATTTACACCTTTCAAATGAGTTATTTCTATAAGTAAGGGAAACAAAATGAAAATAAAAGTTTTCTTTCTTTTATAGGGAACTTCTGGGAATAGAATGTGTCAAAATTTGAGTTAAATAACATTTTGTCATGATTAAATTTTTAAAAACATAGTCCAAAGGTATATAAATTAAAAATAGTTGAAACAAATTTTTGGGTTTGCCTGAGACTATCTTTGGCCTAATACAGTTTAAAGAATTGTAAGTTCCTGGCTTTTATTTGTTGTTCACTTCCTGGAGAGACTAGCCTTGGTTTTCTCATCTGAAATTTGGAAATATAAAACCTACTTCCTAAGGGAATTATAAGCAGTAAATGGCATAATGGAAGAACAATCAATTTGCAGGTTGTAGCATAGTTTTCTGGAATGTGATGTTTATTATTATTATACCCTATTAAACTTGAAATTTAATATGCAAAGGAATATTACAGATGGAAAATAATGTAAATATAATTTTTAGTAAGCAATTACCAAGTTCTTGACTTCTTGTTAAGTATTTTATATAATTTTATTTAACCTTTATGACAATTGAGTGGAGAAAGTAGAGTTACTGTCGCCACTTCACAGATTCAGAAATTGAGTCTTAGGGATTCCAAGTCTGCTAGCAATCTCAAGTGATCTGAAAATATTTCAATTTTTCTCCAATGATTGGAGAATCCAGATCCAGACTGATTTGCTTGTCTGTATTTCCTTGCATATTTTCCACCAATGCAACTTCATTCACACATTGATATACAATCAACAAGCTCAAGCTACTGTCAATTCATCTACTGGAGTAATGAACCTCAGGCATGCTGAATTCTAGCTCATGATGACCATCCGTGGCTTTTTCTTAAACTCTACCAGCCTCTTAAAAATGAATGAAATGCCCTCTTCTTTTTTTATTTTGACTATATGGTACATGTGCCATTCAAATTAGAACATAAACTCTAACTATAGGGCTTAACAAGTCTTCAACTAAATTCTAACTCATTTCCTTCTTGCACTTTATTTTAGGTAGATGTGTGGTGATTTTGCAGGGATTACATTAGATGATGAAGATATGTGCACTTGTACTTTGGTGGTAAATCTCAGAGAAGAATGGAGAGGGCAGAAGGGGGAATGGTGATCTGAAGTCTGTGGTGATATGGCCAACATATCCAGCAGATGGCCAAACCCACCTTAGAGTAGAGAGGAAATTGTGCCAAGGCTCAGCATAATGTGCCGCTGAAAAGATAAAAGCAAACACCATTGCAACCATGTGCTTATTTCTTCAAAATGACATCTTTGGTTTCTGCTTTCCAGATTCTAACCATCCTCAGGAGGCTTAACCATTTTTAGAAAATTGGTAATTCGTTGGCCTGTGTCTCAGGTGCAATGTGTATGGGAAAACATCTGGGAAAAGCTGAAAAAATATATCCATCCTGATGCTCTTTGGGACTTTAGTTTGGGTTTCATTTTAGCTGATATTTGATTTCAAACTTACTTTATCAAAGCATTTAAGGGATGCAAGCTTTTACCTTTTAATGCCCAAAGCCAAAGTGTGGGGAATGGTTTTAGTGAACTTTCACATTTTGTTTAGGCTAGGATGATAAATATGTTGCTCAAGTTTGCAAAAGCTTTGAGGACAAGAATGAGGATAAAATTATGATATTTGTTCAGTCTTTACATATATTCTCCACCTAAACCACACTAAGGCCCAGGGGATTTCTTGGCCAAAACAGTATTATAAGTGTTTAATTTATTGGCATTGAGCACAATAATATGAAAGTCAGGGTCTGCATGCTCTGTAGCGTGAAGCCCAAACAAAGATCTGATTATGTCTGTTTATCAGAAATCATTCACTACATGATTCTTTGGTTTGAGTTTGCAAAGAGCTCAGCTTTGGCTAGGAGGGTGTAAGTATTTTAGGGGGTAGACTATCTACCATGTGGAAAATAGCAAATGGAAGACTGCTAAGTAGGACAAGCCATCACAAGCAACATCACAAGCAGTTGATCTTTGACTTTTGATTGGGCCATGGGTGCAAGTCTTATAGAACACAAATGTTTTCAGATGTGCTGTGTTTAGCTTACACCATGTCTGTGCTCTGGACAGCCTCTTAGGGCTTGCTGGCTCTCAGCCCAGGTCTTAGCAGCCTGGATTTGAGATGTTTACCTCCAATCAGCTCAATATTACAGAGTCTTATCACATGTATGTTGATGCCAATAAGTCTGCCTTTATAGGGCACCATTGAAGGTCACTGAATTCAGATGGAGAAAACCTAATCTGTAGTTCTGGCCCTGCCGTTTCCCTAATCTGTGACTTTGGACCAGTCCCTTAACTTCTCTGAAGTTTAACAATCTGGAAAATAACAATAATAATGTTTTTCACAGGATTTGGGACATACTCAAATGAGTCCATGTGCAAAGTCCTTTAGAAATGGCAAAGTACTGCCTGTTAATTCCAAAACATAGACCTTCACTCACTTGTCTGGAGTCCAACCCATCCCCTCCACCTTTTTGTGGCCTCTGGAGGGGCAGAGGAGGACCAGTCTGTGGCAAGGCAGGAGACCACAATCTCCACTTAGCCCTGACCCTGAGGCACCAGTTAGGATCTGTTGAGCTTTCTCATCATATACTTCTTTTCCAGAATCTTGGATTTCAGTTTAAAATGCCTTGACAAAGAGTTTAGCTGACAGGCTGGAAACCACAGCAGGAAAGATAATTTCAAAGACCCATATAGAAAAATACACATTTCTTCAAGGTACATGAAGAATGTTATGCTTCTAAAGCTTCTTTGGATTCCTTTCCCTCATTTACCTTTTTCTAAAATTTGCATTTGAAAATATTTAAAAAGTCTTCTTGTATAAGAAAGAAAGTATAATGAATAAAGGTATAGAAAATGAAAATAAAAATATCTATGGAACCAGTTTAATACAAAGAATACCTCCAATGTGTTTTCTCCCTGTATACTTTTTTTTTTTACAATTTTAATCACTTCCCCTGCTAGAGTTAACTACTGTCCTGAGTTTTATATAATCACTTTCTTACTCTTTTACAGTTTTGCTACCTAAGTAGGCTTCTCCAAATGATATAATTTAGTTTTGCCCTTTTCAAAATTTGGATAAATGAAATCAAACTTTATATGTTCTTCTTGTCTTCCATTTTTTTTAACATTATAATCGAAAGATTCATTCAGTTTGCTTAATGTACCTATATTTTATTATTATTCACTGTAGAATAACATTTCATTTGTAAGTATGCTTTACACTTCATATACTGCTATCCCGTTGTTGTACATTTGGATTATTTCCAGTTTGGGACTATTAGGAGCAATGCTCTTATGTTGGTGTGAAATTGTTATGTACCCCAGAAAAGCCATGTTCTTTTAATCCTAATCCAATTTTGTGGGCCAGTCATGTTCTTTTAATCCTAATCCAATATTATAGGGTGGGACCTCTGGATTAGGTTGTTTCCATGGGGATCCACACCGAATTGTGGATGTGACATTATGATTAGATGGAGATGTGACTCCACACATTCAAAGTGGGTCTTAATTAGTTTACTGGTGTCCATTAAAGAGCTGGAACAGACATAGATGTTTGGAGATACAGAAGATACTAGAAGCTGAGAGAATAGTAAGGACACAGTTGCTTAAAGAGAAGAAATCTCTGGCCCTGAGAGATGCTAAGCTAAGAGATGAAATCCATAGTTTTGCCCCACAGAAGCTAAGTAAGGGCTAATAGATGCTTAGAGAGGAAGCCACTGGAATCAGAAGTTGAAAGCAATGAAATCAGGAACAAGGACCAGCAGACACCAGTCATGTGCCTTCCCAGCTGACAGAGAAATTCCAGATGCCAGTCGGCTTTTCTTCAGAGTCAAGATGACTTTCTCTGGATGCTTTAGCTTGGAAATTTTTGTGGCCTTAGAACTTTAATAAATCCCCTTTATAAAAGCCAGTCCATTTCTGCTATATTGCATTCTGGCAGCTTACTAAAACAGATGTTTTAAAAAAGTCCCCGAACTTACCCTTATGTGCAAAAATTTCTCCACTTTGCAGAGCCCCACTTTGTCAAGGGGTGTGCACATGTTTAGTTTCAGAAGGTAACCCCAGATTGTTTTCCTAAAGGTTGTTCCAATTTACAGTTTTACCAGCCTTTGTTTTATGTCTATAAACTGACAATCCATGGTTTTTATCTTAAACTAGATTAATGAAAATTTTTTTACTCTAATTTCAGTAACTTTTTCCTCTGACATAGTTTTTGATATGGCCTAAAATGAATGTTATTGCTGATTTGGGTGGATTTACAGAATGGTGTGTGTATTTGATTTTCCAGGGCTGCTGTAACAAATTACCACAGAGTGGATGGCTTAACCCAACAGAAATTTATTCTCACACAGTACTGGAGTCTAGACGTTTGAAATCAAGTGGGAGGAACATGCTCCTTCAAAGTTTCTAGGGAAGAACATTTCCTTTCATCTTCCTAGTTCTGGGTGGCTCCCAGTGGTCCTTGACATTCCTTGGCTTGTAGCTACATCACTCCAGTTTCTGCCTCTGTCTTCACATGGTTTCTTCTCTGTATTGCTGTGTGTTCTTTCGTCTGATACTGACACTGTCATTGATTTTTATCTCAAGAGCCTTAATTAATTACATCTTTGAAGAACTTACTTCCAAATCAGGTCACATTCAGGGTGCCAGGAGTTAGGGCTTGAACATATCTTTCTGGGAGATACAATTCAAGCCTCTATGGCCTGCACTAAGGGAAGGAAAGAGGAGGGGAGGAGTAAAATCATGAATTTATAGTACATGTTACTACATGTACTATATAATTTTTTACTGCTTAAGATATTAGCATTTCCCACTGCAGTTAATGTGCTGCCCACTCAAAAAACACACTTGCTTTAAAAATAAATTATCTTTTGATCTTAGTAGGTTGCTTTTACAAACAGGTGTATGCAGGCAGTTGAAAGAAATAGGTCAGGTTCTGAGGAGGTCACCACGGGTATGTGGACTCCATCTTTTCTCCTGTGTCCTCTCTGAAACCATATGATCCAGAGACCAGAAAAAAGACACAGTTGTTTAAGAAGGAGCCATTTTCCCCAGAGACACTGATTTTGTGTGAGCTAAATTCCTACTTTAAGTTTTGAAAGTGCATGCATATCCTCTCCACATAAGATATCCCTGTGAATAAAAGCCTTGGTGTGCATGCTTCTGTGAGCTGGCAGGGCTGACCCTACAGCTGAGGAAAGAGTATCTCATGGATTCAGGACTTGAGCCGAAAGCTCCTTGGCCAAACCCATCCCTGCTCTCAGCCCGCCACGTGCTTTGCATGCTTCCTTTGAGAAACTTTTACTGTGGGTTCCACTATTTGAGTCTGGGTGCCCTGGTGAAATCCAAGCAATTCTAATGGGGAGGGACTTGTGAGGGAAGAAGGCATTAAAGAATTTCTGGATATCTCTACTAGAGGAACTGCTTTATTGGATAATAACTTACTATTCATCTGGCAGAGTGCTGAGATGTTAATCTTACAACCCATAGCTTTAGTGGGTACAACGCATATGGGAATGTGGTAAGAAGGCTTCGGTCAGAGGATGCCGCTTGGTCAGAATACATTTCTTTACAGGGACATAACAGCCTTTAAGGACAGACTGAGCTGACAAGACACCACTTCTAGCAGTTAGGACCTAAGATATCTTACTCTTCAATCTGTCTTCCTGATTTTCCTCAGCTAGTTCTAAGTCTTGACTGTCATCACTTAATCCATCCGATTCTAGCAAACATTGCTCTCAATACTTGGTGACTTCTGTCCAAATAGCTTCTTGGAACAAGACAAAACAAAACAAAGCTTTGTTGAGGTGTACAGTAAATGGAATCAAATTAGAAAGTAAAATTATTTGAATTTTCATAGATTCAGTCACCTAAGAAACCATATCACACAATCAAGGGAGGGAATATTTTTATCATACCCGCCTCCCCCCAAATTTCATCTTTTCCCTTTAAAATCCATTCTATGCACCACCTTTGGCACCAGGCTACCACTAATCATCTTTTTGTCATTACAGGTAAGTTGGCATTTCTTAAATTTTATATGAATGAAAAAAAATAAAATATCATATATACTCTTTTGTGATCACTTTCTTTTGGTCAGCATAAATATTTGCATACGAGTTTTTGTGAAGCCATATGTTTTCATTTCTTTCATATAAATATCTAGAAGTAGAATGGCTTGTTCATATGGTAAATAGATGTATAACTGTATTAGAAGTTGTCCAACATTTTTTAAAAGTTGATTTTCCCATTTTGTATTTCCAAGAATGTATGAAAATTCCAGTTGCTCTATATTTTCACCATTTGATATTTTTAGTCTTTTTAATATCAGCCATTCCATTATATGTATAGTGGGATCTCCTTGTGATTTTAATTTTCCTGATGACTAATGATATTGAGCTTTCTCATGCACTTATTAACCATTTTTATGTTCTTTTGTGAACTAGCTTTTCAAATCTTTTCCTTATTTATTAATTGGATTGTTTGTCCTAATAATGATTTGTAAGACTTATTCAAGCATTCTGAATACAATTTCTTTGTCAGATGTATGTATTACAAATATTTTCTCCCATTCTGTGACTTGTATTTTTATTTTCATAATGATGTCTTGTAAAAAGCAAAGGTTTTGAATTTTGATAGGGTCCAATTTATCAATGTCTATGTTCTATAATTTGTGCTTTCTGTGCCCTATCTAAAACTCTCTGCCTATCTCAGGGATACAAATATATTTTTTCTAGAAGTTCTATGGTTAAATTTTACCTTTAAGTCTGTGATCCACTTTAAGTTAATTTTTTTTAAATATTAAGGGAATATAATATTTTTTTCCAAAGAGATAAGCAGTTGTTCCAGCGACTTGTTTTGAAGACTGTTGAAAATCAGTTGATGACAAATATATAAGTTCTGTTTTTTCTCTCTTTTTCTGTTCCATTGATCTATAGACATTTATCTTTTCACCAGTCCACTCTCTCTTAATTACAATAATTTTACAAGTCTTGAAAAGCAATAGTCTGTGTCTTCTAATATTGTTCTTTTAAAAAATTACTTTAGCTACTCTAAGTCATTTGCATTCCCATGTAAACTTTGTAATTAGCTCATCAGTTTCTACAGGGTACTGATGGGATAGCATTGAGCTTATAAATCATTTTGAGGATAATGCCATTCTGCAATAAAGAGATTTATTTCTTCCACTCCAAACTCTGCCTTTTATTTCTTTTTCTTTCCTAATTGCAATAGCTAGAATTTGTAATAAAGCTGCTGAATAGAAGTTGTGAGAGATAACATCCTTCCCTTGTTCCCAATCTTTGGGGAAAAGCATTCAGCCTTTTGATATTAAGGATGATATGTGTGGGTTGAAAAATATCAAGTTGAAACATTACCTCTGTTCCTAGTTTGCTGAGGTTGTTTTATATCATGAATGGATGTTGATTTTTTTCAAATGCTCTTTCTGCATCTATTGAGATGATCGTACGTTTTCCATAAAATTGACCTGTTAATATTGCAGATTACACTGGTTGCTTTTCAAAAGTTAAACCATGTTTACATTGCTAAGAAAAAACTCTCTTGGTCATGATATTATTACCCTTTTCACATATTGTTGGATTAGATTTGTTAGTATTTTGTTAAGAATCTTTACAAATGTGTTCAGGAGGGATAGTGGTCTATGATTTTCTTGTAATATCTTCTTCTAGTTTCTTTGGTATTAGAGTAAATCTTGTCTAATGAATAGACAAGTAACCACTCCTCTTTCTTTTTCTGAAAGAAATGCTGTTATTTCTTTATTAAATGTTTGATAGAATTCACCAGTGAAACCAAATGAGCCGAAGGTTTCCTTTCTTTATAGGTTTTCTAGTGATTGCTAATAATAATACACTTTTCATGTTAGAATAGTTTTACATAAACAAAAAAAATGTGACAATAGTACATAGTACTCTATACAAACCATGTCCAGTTTTCCCTATTAATATATTAGTATAATTTGTAACATTTAATGAACTGATATTGATACATTAACACTCACTAAAGTTCATACTCAATTTGAACTCCTTTATTTTTATCAAATGTCCTTTTCTGTTCCAACCTCCCCTATAGGATACCACTTTGCATTTAATCATTATGTCTTCTTAGGCTCCTCTTGTCTGTGACCATTTCTCAAGATCTCCTTGTTTTTGATGATTTTGAGAGTTTTGAGGAATATTGATCAATATTTTGTAAAATTTGGGATTTGTCTGATTTTTTCTAATGATTAGACTGGCATTATGAAATTTTGGGAAGAAGACCACAAAGGTAAAGTGCCATGTTTCTCACAAGAGGTTAAGTATATGCTTTCAGTGTGCCTTATCACTGTTGAAATTAACCTTGAGCACCCAACAGATGGTGTTTGTGAAGTTTCACCACTGTAAATCTATTCCCTTCCCCCCACTCCCCACCCCATTAGTTTCTCCAGGCTGCTCTAACCAAGTACCACATACTGGATGGCTTGAAACAACAGAAAATTATTCTCTCACAATTCTGAAAGTCAGAAGTCCAAAATTGGGCAGCTCTTCATTCACTTTCGGAGCTGGGGGAGAGAATCTGTTCCCCGCACATTCAAGCTTCTGGTGACTGCTGGCTTCCTTGACTTGTGGTTGCATCACTTGAATCTCTTCCTCTGTCTTCACATCACTTTCTTCTCTTTCTTGCATCTTCTGTCTCTCTCTCTCCTCTGTGTGTGTGTCTCAAAACTCCCTCTGTCTCTGTTTTATAAGAAAACTTGTCATTGGATTTAAGGCACACCTGCAAAATCCTATATGATCTCTTCATCTCAAGATCTTAATTTAGTTATATTTGCAAAGACCCTTTTTTTTCAGTTAAGATAATATCCATAGGTTCTAAGGATTAGGACTTGATATTTTGGGGTGGTCATTATTTTGCTGACCATACCCTTCCTTTCCATACTTACTTGTAGAAAAGAAGTCATTATGCACAGCCCATATGTTCCTTGAAATCAGAGTATCTAGAAAAATTATTTGGAATCCTGCAGAGGAGATTTGTCTGCCCACCTCCTTCACTCATTCATTCATATCAGGATGGACATCTGTTTATTTTATACTTTGGTTTTTAATGTTAGTTTGCCAATGCTTATATAGCAAATACCACAGACTAGTTGTCTTAAACAACAGGAATTTATTGTTTCACAGATTTGGAAGCCAGAGTCTAAAATCAAGATGTCAGCAGGGTCACGCTTCCTCTGAAATCTATTGGATTCTGGATTGTGACTTGCTGGCAACCCATACTACAACGTCTGTTTCCATCATGTGGCTGTCTCTCTCCCTGTCTGTCTCCCACCCCTCTATCCAAATTTCCTGTGCTTCTAAGAATTCCAATAATATTGGATTAAGGCCCAGTCTGATTCAGTTGGCATCATCTTAATAGGATCTGCAAAAGATCCTGTTTACAAATGAGTTCACAACCACAGGACCAGGGGTTAGGATGCGAACATGTCTTTGCAGGGGATATGATCAATCTACAATATTATCCAATAGTAGTTTATTTATTTTATTGCTCAAATTGTTTCAGCTTTGGCCTTGGGAGTTCTTTCACTTGACTGCTGTTTCCCTTTGACATATTCCTATCATTGTGTGTGTGTATGTATACATGTGTGTATATATGTATGTGTATGTGTGTATGTATATGTGTGTGGGCGTGGCGGGGTGGGGGTGATTGGTATTGTTCTGTTTTAGCACTTCCTTACTCTCTGGCATTATAAGATGCTCCAGGATCATCTTATACATTTCTTGCCCCAGTCCTAGAATCAATCACTTCTCCAAGGAACTCTGGGTTCTTTTATTGGAGAATAGTACTAGAAAATGAGATTTGGATTCTAGGTTGTGATCATCTCTACAGGGGTGTCATTTCTTTTAGGCCTTCTCAGCTCACAGAGCCAGGAAATATGTGCACATATTAACTCATGTATATATACATTCTGCACACACATATATAATTCTATATGTAATATCTATATCTATATTAAGACACACTTGTGTCCATACTGATGTCTACAACGCTAATCTATTACCAGAATATCACACTAGCCTTCTCCCCTTGTTTATTTGTGACATCCCACTCCAACAGTGAGAAACCAGAATTAGCCATCCATTTACTGAAATTTTCAATTCCATTATATAAGTATAGTGGTTTCAGAATCATTAAGCAATACCCCATGGGAGACAACTTTATCAATAAGAGTACACTGCTTCTGTAGAATTCTTTTGCCTTCAGTCATGTGGGGTCTATTGATTTTCAAAGTTCCTTAGGTCAGCACCCTTTTCCCCCACTCCCTTCAGTGAGATTTCGCATACATTTGTAATAGAGTTAGATTCTTTTCTCACATTCTGCATTCCATTCCAAGGTCTTTCAACCCCCTAAACACCATTTTAAACATTTGCATACATTAAGGTTCACTCTTTGTGCTGTAAAGTTCTATGGGTTTCGACAAATGAATAGTATCATACATCCACCATTGTAGTGTTCCACAGAATAGTTTCAGGTCCTAAGTAATCCCAAGCTTCCCTTTTCCAATCCTTTCTACCCCAGCTCCCCAGGAACCCTAGCAACCACTGATATGTTTACCATGGCTGTAGTTTTTCCTTTTTCAGAATGTCACGTAAATGGACCCATGCAGAGTGTAAACTTTCAAATTTGCTTCATTTACTTAATAATATGCACTTAATATTCATCTATTCTTTGCCTGGCTTGATGGCTCATTCCTTTTTATCACTGACTAGAATCCCATTATACTGATGTACTACAGTTTCTTTATCCATTCACCTACTGAAAGGCATATTGGTTGCTTTTAATTTGGGGCAACTATGAATAAAGTTGCTAGAAAACAGCAACGTGCAGGTTTTTGTTTCAACGTAAGTTTTCAAATCAGTAGGATAAATACCCAAGAGCACAAGTGCTGGATCTTGTGCTAAGGCTATGTATAGCTTTGTAAGAAATTGTAAACCTGTCTTCCACAGTGGTTGTTAACATTTTACCTTCCCACCAGCAATTAATAAGAACTGTTGTCACACATCCTTGCCAGCAATTGCCATTGTAATTTTAAGATTTTAGCCACTCTAACAGATTTTAGCCATTCTAATAGGTTATTGGTGGGCTTTTAATTACTAATTGAATTAGCTTAATAGATAGAAGTCTAATTTCTATTTCTTTCTTGTTGTTTTCAATAATTTTTGTTTTTAAAGGAATTTGTCCATTTTGTTTGTCACAGCTATTTTCTCTCCAGTTTTCTTGGCCATTTCTGTGTTCAGAGCCTGTCCAAGAAAGCCCCTGACTTGGTGTCTTTGCCTGGTAATTCTTTCTTTTTCTCAAGAAAACTTTTTATTTCTTTATTGTCCCTCACAAGTGAGACCAACTCTGCTATTCATCTGATTAGCAACTCCTATTTATCCTAGTAGGACTTGTACTAGATAAGAATATGTCTGGGCAACTTAATGCTTGCGAAAAAGAAGCTTGTCTTCTCTAACTTTGTCAATGTGATCGGCTACACAAAAATCTTCCATCATGATGTGACCTTTGGAGAAAGACTTGCATCTATTTAGAGATCTAGCCTGAATTTCTTCTGCTGCAGAAGGAGCTTTATAATTATCATGAAAATCATTATGGTTACATATTAATATCTGATTAAGAATCCTGTGGTATATTCAAATATATTTGCATAAATTGAAATGCTGAGTGAACATGGCCAGCGAGTTTTTTTTTTTTTTTTTTTTTGCATGGGCAGGCACTGGGAATTGAATCTAGGTCTTTGCTATGGCTGGTGAGAACTCTGCCACCGAGCCACCGGGGCCTGCCCCCAGCAAGTTTTTTGAATTGTGATTCTGCTAAATACATATTTACTTTTCTTTTTCTCAAGTGTTTAACTAAAGCCATATGGACCATCCCAGTTGTGTATCTACATAAAAAGAAGAATCACTTGAAGAAATTGGCTAGGAAACCCATTACTATCTGAAGAAACAGGTATATATTAACTAACATGGCATCAATGTCATTCTTATATATTCCTCCTTAAAAAAAAGAGTTTCTTTTTTAATCTGATAGGCTTTAACTATTTGACTGGTAGAAAACTTTAACTCTTAGCATAAATGAAAAAGAGGAAGGAAGATACATGTATTTTTTAACAAATAGGTTTTTTTTAAAATGAAGAAGGATTACAATTTCACTGCTTGAATAACTATATTGTCATTTTTGTAAAATGAAATTAATCATGTATTAGGTTAGAAAATGTAGATATGTACAAAAAAGAACAAAACAAAAAGTAAGATTCTCCTTTCTTGTCCCTATCCCAGGTCCCAAATCATCTCCAAAATAAATATAACTGACTGATGGTTTCTTGCATATCTTTCAGGATGCAAGAGGAAGATGGTAATGCTTTTATATACATCGCTTTTATCCCCTCTGAGTATTTGTAACTACATTTTACGGCATAAGGATAATGTTAGCTATTCTCTTCCACACTTTACTTTTTACACTAACATAATGATCATCTTTCCCTATAAATGTCATGCAGATCTAATTCATTCCTTTTAATGACTTCAGTGTTTTATTATGTTGTTAATGTTTCATGATTTTAAACCCTTATTGGTGGGCTTGATTGTATCTTAATTTCTTGTAAACAATGCTATAATGAAAACCCAGGGGTGTGAAGATATGGTCACACACCACACACACAATTACACATGTGCATATTTATATACACATTTTTTCCATGTATATCCTGGGAGATGCTTGACAGCAAACTTTTTATTTGGGTGTGTGTGCAGTAAAGGTATTGGTTCAAAAACCATGTTTCTTTTGTATTTTGATAGGTATTGACTAATTCTCCTATAGTAAAAATAAACCAAATTATTAGCCAGTTACAGTGTGTGAGAGACCTGTGTCTCCCAGATCTTTGACTGTAAAGGGTAACTGCAATTGTTTCGGGTTTTTCTTTTTGAAATTTGAGAAATGAAACATGATGTTCATTAATGATTGATTTGAGTTTCATTGATGAGTGAGACTAAGCATCTTTCCTATAATAACTATTTGTATTGATTTCTGTAAATTGCATCTTCACCTCTTTTGTCTGTTTTTCTACTTGGTTGTAAGTTGTGCTTCTATTTGGTTGATTTGAATAAGTTATTTATACATTGAAAAATATAGTATTTTCTCTCTCTAAGTAAGGCATATATATTTCTCCCTGATCTTTTGAGTTGTGTTTTGTCCAGAAGTTTAAAATTTTTTATTATATATAATCTCCGGAAAAAAAATTACTTAACCATATAACCATGTACTTTCCAAGAAGTATCTTAATATTTTTTCTTTAAAGTTGTGTCTCAATATGTCAGTGAAAAATTTGCCTCTATTCAATGAATAGCTATATAGTGAAGATTTTAATCTTTACCCAAAAAGAGGCTTAGGCTTTACTCTTGGCTTCTGGAATATAATCTCTATATTCTTGGACTGTAGTCACAAATAGGAGTGTCTTTGTTTGCCTGTGGGCCTTGGGCCAGGCAGATAGTGACAGTGTGATTTAGGGTGGGAGTGCTGAGCCACCCTAGCAATGTGGTTTAGGGTGGGGGTGTTGGGCTATGCAGCACAACCTCCCAAGGGGCTGAAAACTCAGATTAGCCAGCCACATAGGCAGTCAAATGTTCCTACATCATGGGGTACCAATAAAACTCTGGGCACCAAGGCTTGGGTGAAGTTTTCTGATTGGTCATACTCTGTGCATATTGTCACTCATTGGTATTGAGAAGTCATGTCATCCATGACTACATAAGGAGAAGACAACAGAGGCTCTGTGTTGGTACTTTTGCTAGACTCTGCCCTATATGCTTTTTTCCTTGATTTTAATTTGTATTCTTTTCCTGTGACTAACCATAGTGGGAGTTTAACAGCTTTCAATGAATTCTGTAAATCTGTCTAGTGAATAATTGAACCTAAGGGTAGACTTGAGGACATCCAAACTTGCAATTTGTCTCGGAAATGAGGGTGGCCTTGGGTGGACTATGCTCTTTCTAACTTCACAGTTCTCTCATTCTTGCAATGGCTTTGTTTCTTTTATTAGGGAAGAGGGACGGAGCTCAGTTTTGTGTGCCCACATGTAAGATGCCCAGGCATATAGTCAGGCCTAGACAGTTTGGTTGTCTCCCCTATGGTTGAATGGAACATCTTTTATTTCTTTATCTTTTCCTAACTTCCCAATTAATTTGAGGCAAAAAATAAATAAAGCTGGAATACACAACAAGAGAAAGAAAGTTTTTGTTTATGTTTTGTTTTCAAACTTTTAGTTTATTCTACATATGATATTAAATATACTTTTAAGATTCTGGAATTTAAACTCTTGGCATATTTATTTTGGGCATATGTGTGTCTTTAAAATAATAAGTAAGTCTCTGTATGTTTTTTCTCCATTTAAACCAGCTTTAGTTTTTCAACATTTAAATTTAGATGACTCTATTTTCTTTTCCATTTGAAGAGGTTTGAATAAATTGCAGGGAGCAGGTTTGTCTTAGGAACTCTTCAGAGAAGAAACTTTAGAAAAACAAATTGAGAAGTCCAGACTTTATTTTTTTCCTTTTAATCAAATTTGTGATGAAAGACTATACCAAAAATTTTTGAGATTTTAATAGACCTTTAAGGCTACCAGAGTAAGATTAAAAAAAAATACTTTTATTGAGAAATATCCACACACATACAGTCCAACCATATTATACAATCAATGATTCACAGTGTCATCACATAGTTGTATATTCTTCACCATGATCATTTTTATCTGGAGTAAGATTTTGAACCAGGTGATTGGATGAAAAAAAGAAAGATGATTGTTTTCAGCAAAGAGGAATGATTCCTTTTGAAGTCCAATGCTGCTTTCCACCAAGCTAACCCTCTTGACCCTGCATTTGCATTTGCCAGGCTTATTGGGAAAACCTTGGGGCCCTGGCTGAGCTTCTAGTCTTTCTCTCATAAGCTGCCTTGCTGGCTCATGCTTCTAAGTCATGAAATACCAACAGTTGTTTGGCCAGGGCTCTCTAGCCAGCTTGGAACTTATTAAAAGGTTGGCCACCAAGGCTTTACACAAATATACCCCATAGCTAGAGGAGTCATTCTGCAATTAGAAATTCCTCGTGGTCTGCAAAATCACAATTTTTCTAAGGTGAACAGTCAATTACCTGATTTTAGAAGGGGCTTGGTAGTTTCACTTTTCCTGTTATAAATCATCAGAACTCAGTGGAATAGAAACTGTAGGCAATCTGTCATATGATTTAGCTACTCTACATGAGCCTGGGAATGCTTGGGAGTGGTTGTGATTTTTGTAGCCCATGGTGTCTCCATCAGGCTGACTGAGCACAATTTTCAAGTAAGAAAAGTGTTCCTTTTGATTCTACCCATCTGCAGTGGGTAGACATATACTGTTGTATCCCCAGGCTCCCTTCTCGCTGGCCTAAGTCCCCACTCTGATGTGCTTTTACCATGTTCAGAAGTTCTACCTGCCAAAACGAACTTCTTCCTTGTTCCCATCAAAAATTATCATGAAAGCCTCTCTCTTTCTCTCTCTCTTTATTTTTGAATTAAATTAGAATTGATTTGGTTTTGACTCTCTTTCTTACCTGATTTTGCCTTTCATTAGCTATGTTCTTTTGCTTATGGTTAAAGGAGAGTAGAGAAGGGGCTTGTGACACTATACACATTCCATAATTGGCTCTATTTAATAAGGAGGGGGAAACGAGGGGGCGGTGTGAAGTGTATGATTGTATTAACAGTGGCCACATTGTGAAACTTGAAAAGAACTAGTATACTAGAAGATCAGTTTCATAGGAGCAGATATCTTTCCCCGTTTTGTCCATTGCTGTATCTCCAGAACCTGGAGCAAGACCTGAAGGGATCATAAAATATTTGTTGAATGAATGAATGTTTTGTTATCTTTTGCCCACCAAGCAGCCAGCCATCTGACACTAACTTCACTGTATCCCTAGGCCTTGAACTGGGGTGGGAGGTGGGGGAGAAGGGGGCTGAACCCAGAGAGCTGGCATATATCCTGGCTATTTCTTTAAATTTTTAGTGATATTATATTCTATTAGTTCATAAGTCTCGCCTCATAGGTTTTTTTATCTTTATTAGAGAAGTTGTGGGTTTACAGACTAATCATGCATAAAATATAAGATTACATATACCATCCCACCACAAACAACTTACATTGGTGTGGAACATTTGTTACAATTGATAAAAGCACATTTTTATAACTGTACTGTTAACTATTGTCCATGGTTTGACTTAGGGCTCACAGTTTGGGTATTATAATTTTATGGGTTTTTTTTTTAAGTTTTATTCTGTTACTATATATACAATCAAAGGGTTATATATATACATATATATGTATATACATATACATATATATACATATATATATGTAATACTAGGAAATGCTAGAAACACTGCCTGGTAAATAGTGGGCCCTTGAAAAATGTTAACTTTTTCTTTTGCAAGTCCATTGATGACAAAAAAGTCCATTCAAAAGTAGCACTGGAGCACTGGTAGTGCCAAAATAGGGAAAACTGGCTTGTGAACTGAGCTTCAAATCAGGGAAAATGAGAAATGATTAAGTTTTAGTTACTTTTTGCAGCATAACAAATCTCCCAAAAATGTAGTTGCTAGAAATGGCAGTAATCACTTTGCATCTCCCTCAGTTGCCGTGGGTCAAAGGTGGGGGTGCAGCCTGGCGGGTGGTTGGGACCCATGGTCTCTCATGGGGTTGCAGTCAATGTCTGCTAGTGTTTCTCGATGGCCCACTGGCCAAAAAATTCACATGTGACCTCTCCATGTGGCCTGAGCTTTCTCACAAAATGGTGACTGAGTTCTGAGCTGAGAGCAGCAGAGAGAGGGGAAGAGAGAGAGAAAGGGAGAGGGAGAGAGGAGACAAAGGTGGAATCTGTGTTGCCTTTTATCACAGCCTCAGAAGTCATGCAGAACCACTTCTGCCACATTGTATTGGGCAAAGAAGTCACAAAAATCCCCTCAAGTTCAAAAGGATCAAAAAGACCCTACATCTGGATGGTAGAATGTTGACCTCACACTGTAAGAAGAGCAAGTGGAAGGGGAAATGAATAAGACATTGGTTTGACTGTCTTTAGAATATGTGTTCTGCTATAAGATCCGCCTCCGCTGCAGCACAGGTAGGTACACAATGACCCACCACGAGACACCTCAAATCCCTGACTACAGTGGGGTTGGGGCTAACTAGGGCTCATCAAATTAGATTTCAATTAGCAAAGGATTATGGGGTTCTTCTGAAATTTTTGCCTATGGCAATGAGAATTGCTATGTACAACCGCTTATAAAGCATTGTTGAATTGCCGTCTGACACCCATTTGAAGGGTGTTTAAAGAAAAAGAAGTCTAGGAATCAAAATTGAAAGTGCAAATTGCAAATGCTTCCCTTCTAGAGTGATAGGGCTATAAATATCAAGACTGTTTCTGTTAAACAACAAATGGAAATGCTCCAGAATCAATGAGAGGTGTTAGCACCAGGGAAAAATGGCATCTTAAATCCTTACGCTAACAATTAAATCAGACACTTTTGACACTTTATCTGTGATAGTCTTGGTACTGCTTTATTCTTCGTGGCATGATTCTGAAACTCACAGCAGGTGACAAGCCGATTTCGGAGGATCATCAGTTCAGCTTTCTCAGCACTCTCCCCAAACATAATTCAACATATCAAACCAGTTCTGTGTCTTTTGAGCAAAGGTGGCCAGTGAAAATGAGCAGGTTTCCGGAAATGCTCACAAAGGCCTCAAGAAACCAAGTAACTGACTTCCTCAATAACAGGTGGATATTAGCACAATCAGAAAAGAGTGATCCATCCATATGATCCCAGAGTCTTTCTTTTGCACATCCTATGAATCATGGGAAATCCCTGCGTCCTGAGAAAGCCTGCAGCCTTGGAGATTACTTACCTCCCCAGTTGTGCTGTTTATTCAGTAAGAGAAAAATATTTTTCCACTGTCATTGTAATGGGCTATTTTTATCAGACATTTAACTGCTAAACAAATATTAAAATGGGGACAATAAAGCCCAGAATTTAAAAAATCCCACCCTTTTGAGGTGTTGTAAATGGTTTGTGCCTACTCGATTGAAAGTCCTAGATTTAGACTCTCAGAGCTTTACCCTGCCCCATAACCAAATCAAGAGATGGAGTATGGGGGATATTGACGCCAAAGGCAGCCACCACGCACATCCCCCAAGAGGCACTGCCACCAGTTCCTGAGCAAAGCGGTCACCCATGGGAGCCGCCAGCCTGGCAGAGGCGGTGTAAGGTTAAGCTAAGGAGGGCAGGCTGTGTGGTCAAAACAGAGCAATGTTTGAATCCTGACTTACTCACCTCTTAGCTGTGCGATTCTAGTGGGTTCTGAGCCGCAGTTTCAACACCTATAATGGGGACAACAGTATCTATCACATATGTTCTGGACTTAGCAGTGTCAGCTCAGAGTAAGTGACCACTAGCAGTTAGTGTTACTGGTGGTGATGCTCAGTTCTCTCTGTCATCCCAGCTGCAGGTACTCGGAGAGAGTCCAGAGACTTACACTTAGGGCTGGAGCCAGTTACAGAAGCCCTACAAAGTAATGGCCAGAATCTGAAGGCCCAGCCCAGAGAAAAATCATGGTATAGACAGTGTCATGCATCAAGTGAACATGACCACCAGTGCACCCATGGGATTCCCACCTTTGTTCCCACCAGTAAAGGACTAGCACCTAGGCTTGTCTCTGGGATTTTAGGGGGATGTGAGCAGATGCATTGTGCACAATTCTGTCTTCTTGACTTCCTCTGACCACTGTGTCTGAATAGGGTCAAGCATGTGCTCCGAGATTTAGCCCTACCTTTGTGAGAAAGTTTGACCCATTCCTGTGGAAGCCTGAAGGAGATAAGAAGGCGGTAGTATGCTCTTGGTAGCTCCTGACATCATCTCGATGAGAGGAAGGAAATGCAAGTCCTTGACCCAGATTTACTCCTCTCTGCACCCTCCTCTTTGCCAACTGGTTGTAGCTCTGGCCAGTTTGGAGAACAGAACTGTAAGAGCAGCATGCAGACACTCAAGTGTCCATAGCAATAGGATGGGAGCAAGAAGGAAAATCCTCAACCCATAAGCCTACTGATCTCTTGATCTCTGTGCACAAGCCGTCATCAGAAAGAAAACGTTAGCTCTTAGGGCAAAAGCCAACTCCTATGCAGGGATTTACTCCTGCGCATTGTCCAGGGTTTCCAGTTTTCTCTTCGCTTTTTTTTGGAGGGAGCTGCATGGTCCAGGAATCGAACCCAGTCTCTTGCATGGAAGGCGAGCATTTTACCACTGAACCACCTGTGCAACCTCTCTTTTTTTTTTAATTTTTAAAACTTTTGTTTTAGCAATATATTTATAAATCAAATTTCCCATTTTAACCACTTTCAAGTATACAATTTATAGTACCAATTGCATTCACAATATTGTGCTACCATCACCAATATCCATTACCCCAACTTTTCCATCACCTCTCTTTGTTTTTGAAAACCATATTTCATTTCCATTCGTATTGGCTCAGAGGTTTGTGATTTTCTCTGTTTTGTTTCCAATTTATCCAGAATTTTAATAGGTTTTATCAGGAGGCTTATTTAAGTTATGCAGCTTGGTGCTCTAACAAAAATGGAAATCCTCTGTATTAATTTATATGACTCCCAAACTAAGTAAAATTTCTCATGGTGCAAATATTCAGACATCTTCAAGAATTCAGTCCTGGAAATGGGCTCCAGCTATTGCTGACTCACAAGCACTTGCTACTTGTTCCACAGCTGTCCAGAGCCCTTTGTATTACTGCCCTCTTTCATGTGGCATTCTTTCCTAAGACTGGAAAAGAATGAGGCCATTTCCATATGGCTTTCCTTAGACAAGAGATGGGAAATCAGCTGCACGTACATGATGGGAGTTTTCTGGAAAAAGATTGAGACAACAACATTCTAATCAGATATTCTTTGAATGAATCAAAACATGAAGTGAAATAATGCATGTTGAAAACAGTGTGACAAATAGATTAAGATCATAGCATTCTCCCATTTGCCTCTTGAACAATGCTTTCTCCTTGGTCCACCGAGATTTCCAGAGTACTAAGTATTACGGTCACATGTGTCTTTATGATTGCTTTGTACCATCCTTAGTTTCTTGTGCAGGTTCCTTGTGGTCAGGTTTTCTAACAGAGAACTTCTGGGTGCTTATTGTGTTTTTCCATATCTCATCAGCCCTTAATCAGGATGGCCTCCTTCTCTCTTAGTAATGTATTGTGTCACAGAAATTTCTTGCCTCAAACAGAATTTATTTAGCAGTGTTTAAGAACACAGACTTGGGCCCCAAATCTATACCAAAATCCACACTCTCATCGAAGAGTTGTGTGGCCTTAGGCCAAATACTCTTTCCTTATGTGTGGGGATAATGATGGTGCCACTCATCAGACATTCAAGAGGTTAAATAATGCAACATAAGGAAAAATGTTGACCTCACAACCTAATAGATAGCATGTTCAAAAAATAACTATTGTTTCCATTGTGCATTACTTTACTTTTTATGATATTGTTGTAAAAGTGCATAAAATATTTACTGATGCTTTCATTTTGACTATTCCTATACCAGGCTTGAGGAATCTTATGTCTGAGGTATCTTTGTATTTTCCTTAGAATTAACAGCAGTGATCTGGAAACTAGGAAGCCAGATCCAGAGGTCAAAGGCTTTTTCTGCTTTTTTTCATCTTTACCACCCAGATCCTGCTGTACTGCCTGGCACAGCGTTGGCGTTTAATTAATGTACATGTCAAGTTAATGAATAAATGAATCAGTTACAGAGGGCCAATGGACTATACAATTAAGATACACGACATTAGAAAATCAGGGTCTATGGTTTTACTACAGGTGACCAAACACCTTTCCACAAATAAATTTATTATTTTTGAGAATTTTATACAATGTTTATTTATTCTAATGGTTATCACTTTTTATAATTTAAAGTACTAAATGTAGACAATGTTTGAATAGAGAAAATAATTTTCCCTCATTTGAATTCAGTTATTTGAATTATTTTTGCTGTGTTCTTCATTGAGAAGATTCTAAGTGATCTATACGCTAGCAAACACCTACATTATCCTGAAATGTACAAGTGATTGTGAGCAGAAGCTTTTTAATATTCTGATATTAAAAATTTTTTGTTTCTATTTAAATTTCTAAAGTTTGTGTTCTGCTTTGTAGAAATGAGTTTTCCAGAAGTAAATATTAGCATTTTCTATTATGAACTAAATTCTTGCAAATTAAAATTCTTTAATCACAAGATCTATTTGACATTGTTTAAATTTTCAAAGCTAGAAGAGGAAACATCATAATATGAGTCAGTAGTTACACAGGAATTCTTTTAACAGGAACAATTTTATATTTGCAAAAAATATCTATAAAATGACATAATAGGTCATAGATGCATCTCATTTCCTCTCTGTAGGGGAAAGTACCAAAGGAAGCCTTGTGAATGATACAATGGAAAATAGCATTTTTCCCCACTTCATGAAAACAGCAAGTAATGGAGCTTGAAAATTAGAATGAATACCGGAAAATTCTGGTTTAACTTTTTCTATGTTCTGACTGTGGTGTGCTGGAGAATTCAAAGTATGTCCTAGAGAGCTTTTACATGATGTGAAAATGAGACCGGGATGAGAACATGTTTACTGAGAGAGTACTATGTGCCAGGCCGTGCCCCCTGGCACTTTCCTACTTCTTCTTACATGCTTTGCCTAGGACTCACATGGTTGCCAAACAATTGACTGTATGACTGAGGGCAGGAACCTAGTTTTACTCCACTCTGTACCAACACACGAAGACTAGCATGAGATTTGTAAAACGTACTGAACGTTTGTGTATATTGGGAACATTAGATTCATATTGAGACAGTGAGGACATGGCCACAGATTTCCTTTAAGTTCAGTTAGCAGAGAGAAGTAAAGAGATCATCACAGATGATACATTCACCCTTGCTTTTCATAAGAAAAAGAAGTAAGTGAGGGCATGGGCAAAATTGCTTTCTCTATAAAGCCTGAAATAAGACTGTGAAAATAATGGTTAGTGAGAGGAAACTTTGCTATTGAGCTGATTGTGTTAATTGTCTCCAAATAATATCAAACATCTATCAATAGCCTAACTATTTAACACACATCTTTTTTAAGCACTTTACAAGAATGAACTCATTTAATCCTCAAGATAACCCCATGAGAAAGTTCCTATCCTTACTTCCTTTTAAAAACCAGGAAACTAAGAGTTGCCATAATTTGTCCAAACTATATAGGAAGAGATTGAGCCTGGATTCAACCCCAGCAGCCTCACTTTCACCCATTTGCTTAGCTCTACCTATACCATACTTTGTGGCAACTAAATGTTGGCTTGTACATCTTTCTCCCACATATAAACTGAATCTGGATTTTTTTGTTGTTGTTGCAGCTTTTAGTTTAACCCTATTTCTTTGAACTCAAAAGGCTATTTATGTTATAGGTATTGATGACCTTAACTCTACTATCACTTTAGTGTTGCAAACTCTCGTCTGTTTCTCCCTCCATTTTAAGCTCTGGCTCTCCACATTATTTTGCTCCCCTTCTCTAAAAGTCACTGAACTGGCTTTAAAAGTGTGCACCAGTGTGAGTGTGCTGAAAGAAACGGCCGCTCTGCGGGACCAAAGGCCCTTGTGTCTTTTCCTACTGAGCTCATACCCTTTAGTTTTTCCGCATCTTCTATCAGTGGGTTTTGGTTTGCTCCCCAGGGTGTCTTTCCTAGCACTCATCCTACTAAATCAAACCTGCTTTTGACAGATAATTTGTATAATTTATTGGGCTGTAGTAATCTCAAAAATATTTTTGTACCTCCAGTGACTTGGCATAAACCAAATGGTGATGGGCCAGAAAATTATTCTCCCAGCCCTGAAGAAAGCATTGTGTGGTTCCTACCATGATTAAGCTGGAGGCAGCTTAAATGTTACATTTTACTCTCAATGCAGTTTGCTGTCATCTCATTCTGAAATAATCATAATAACCCACAGATTTGAAGTGTACTCTATTCAGTGGGTGGCAAATCTGTTTCTAAACATATTTCTTCATGGAGCAGATTCCTTGCAGCATTTGTATTTCTTAACTACTCTTTACAGTAAACATCATCTCAAAACAGTTGCACTCGGGTATCAGTAGAAAAAAGTTGCGTGGGGTGGATGAGGGAAGGGGAGTATGTAGAACATAAAAATACTTATCCACCTTTATTTTTATTATAGCATCTGAGATTGACTGAACTTGAAAGTTCCACTGATGCAGAGTCATATGTTATCTTGACACTAATATTCATTTAGCTAATTTCAGGTCAAATGTCTGATTATCTGATTCATTCATATAAACTAATTAAAATATGGTAGTGGTAGTCTTTGTTTTAACTAACTGGATACTTCCAACTCTCATGTTATAACTTAGAGTCCAGAAAAAAAGAAGTGGATTTAGAAAATAAACAAGCAGAGATGTGGGCACTAATTGATAATTAGTATATATTAAATCAGCAAAGTCAACAATGTAATTTACCATATCCTTTAGGCTTAAAATACTTGGTATGAATGTTTCTTCATGATTTTTCTTCCAAAATTTTGGTAGGCATTGACACTATGATGCTTGGTCTCTATCGTACCTTAACTCTTCAAAATCACAAGTATGAGCCATTGTATTGTGGTTCTGTGAAAGGTTTTGGATGATGACAAAATCTAGGCCAATCATGATTTTAAGAAATTATCTGTGTGGTTATTTTCTCTGCTGGAAGCCCCTCTGAGACACTACATAGCATGAAAGCACAATAGGGTTCTGGTTACCATAAGACTGGAGGAATTTTAAGAGAAATCAGGGAAAGAGTAAAAATGTCTTAAGATTTTGTGAAACTGTATTTTGAATTAGGTAAGTTGGATTTTAAATTTGGTCCGGGTCTAGGTCAGGTGGGACACATTGGTAAATGAGGCCTTTGACGGGTCCATGGGTAGTGTGACCGGCTAGGGTGGCTCAGCCAGTGGGTGGGGAGCACACAGGCAGAGAGAGGGAGGGACCGTGGCCCTTTACTGTGGTCCAGGGGTGGAGGATAGTAGGTTGCCTGCAGGACTTAAGGACTGGTTAATTTAAAGCAAATGTGAAAGGGGACTGGGGAACAGAGGGTGGTGGGGAAGTTTAGCTTATCCTCTGGGATCAGAAGTGGCTTCTGGAAGAAGCATGGGGGTGGCATGGGTGGTGGCTACAGCTTTTGAGATCTGGGGAGTCTAGGCCCTAGGGATGGAAAACTGTTTATTAATTAGGTTAAAGGTCAGTGTTGAGGGCAGCGTCTTAGCCAAAGTAAGATGATGCCAAGGCAACACACATGAAATCTTGATGGTACAACAATCTGTTTAACTTCCTACAATTTGTTTTTTTTTTTTTAGAAGGTGTATTATCATTTCTATTTGGTCTCTCTCAGAATATTGCAGCTAAATTCTGAAAATGAAAAGGATCCATAATAGTTATCCCTAGCCCACGTTTCTCCTCTAAGTTCCAGATGCACCAATACAACTGCCCACTTGATACATCCACTTGGATGACTCTCAGAGACCCCAGTGCTGATATCAAAATGGGTTTCTTGTTTCCATTTTCCCCACTACACACCCACATTGAAACCTGTTCCTCCCTAGGCCTTCTCAACTAAGAGGACACTAGTATCACACAGTTGCCAAACCAGACATCTTATTTAAACATCTTTATTCAAGTATAACACACAAGCATAAACAGTACAAAGTGCATTATCTTATGCTTGAAATTAAAGAAATTTGTTCTTATGAATATATCTGATCATTTGCAAGATACCATAAGGTCATTGATCCCTTCCTTTTCCATATCCAAACCTTCACCAACTCCTGATTATTCTTCATTCAAAATTTATCCCAAGCCCTTTCTCTTTTCTACATTTCCACCACTTTCTCTATGATCATCCTTCACCTGGTCTACTCTAATAACTTCCAACTTGTCAATTCATTAGCTACAAAAGTGATATTTTTTAGAAATTATACACCCAAGAGAATTGAAAGCAGGCACTCAAACAGATACTTGCATACTGATATTTCTAAAGGCATTGTTTAAAATTTCCAGGAGATGGAAGCAATTCAGATGTCTATCATCCAACGAATGAATAAGCAAATTATGGTATATACATGCAATTTAGCCATAAAAAGGAATGAAGTCCTGATACATGCTACAACATGGATGAACTTTGTGGGCACCATGTCAAGTGAAATAAACCAGACACAAAAAAACAACTATTGTCTAATCTTACCGATAAGAAACAATTTTGAATAAGTAAATCCATTGGGCCAGAAACAAGAATATAAGTTACTAGGGACCTGGGTGGGGCATAGAAATGGGGAGTTAATGCTAACATTGTGTAGAGTTTCCATTTGGGGTGATGGAAATGTTTGGATAATGGGTGGTAGGATGGTATCACAACGCTGTGAATGTGATTAATAGCACCGAATTATATGTTTGAATGTGGTTAAAAGAGGAAATTTCAGGTTGTATATATATTACTAGAATAAACATTAAAACAAAACAAACCCATAAGTCTGTGCAACATGAACAGTGAACCCTAATGTAAGTCAAGGATTATACTTAATAGTATAATTATAAAAATGTTCTTTCACCAATTTTAACAAATGTACCACACTAATGCAAGGTGCTAATAAAAGGGTGGTATATTGGGACTATATATATTTTTTTGTTTTTTGCATGGGTAGGCACCTGGAATTGAACCCAGGTCTTCACATGGCAGGCAAGAACTCTGCTTGCTAAGCCATCATGACCCACCTGGGACTATATTTTACACATGGTTTTTCTATAAACTTGCAACTTCTCTTTAAAAAAAAAAAAGCATACATTTGATCATTGCAATCCCCTTCTTCACTGACTTTCTTTCACACCTGATAGAAGATGGAAACTCATTAACAAGGCTTACAGTGACTGCCCTAAAAAGTGTTTTCCCACAGCCCACCGTCCTCAGCTCTCCTTGCTTTCTGCATTATTATGTTCCATGTGTTCTAGTTTGTATATGTGTGTTTAGGTCCTGTAAAATATCCACAGGGCCTTCACACATGCTGTTCCTTTGGTTTGAATGCTTTCCCATTTCTTCCTTTTCCTGCCCACACCCACACCCATATATTCTCTTTATGTGGCCAGCTCTTTCTCAGTTTAAATATCACCTATCATGACCCCAATTAAAGAGTGATACTCCTGCAGTACTCTGAGTTGTGTTCTTATCCTTCACAACACGAACCACAGTTTTCAATCTATATATTTAAGAGTTGTTTCTAGTTGTTTATTGCCTAACTTCCCTGCTGAGTAAAGCTCTATGGGGGGAGAACCTAGGCTGTTACTTCATTCCTGCGTCTCTAACACCTAGCACTGAACCTGGCATACAATAAGTACTTAGTAAATCATTGCTGATTGAAAGAATAAGTGAATGAATGTGTACTTATCCCTGAGAACAACGTAAGAAGGGAAGAAATGAGAGGAAACAGAGTGATGCGAATTGCCCCTCTGAGAAGAAGTTAAACCTCAGAAAGGATTTTTTTCCCTCAATTAAATGAAAGGGATACTGAAAAAATGACTGTTTTCCTGAGCCGAGGACCACTCTGAGACACGTGTGCCTCCTAGGACGCCCCTGGAAAAGAATTCAGCTGACTCAGTCAATTTCTCCTCTGGTTGGTTGACTTATGTGGTCTTCCACCCAACAGCTCCTCTAGTTCTATTGGGCTGGCGCCATCTGGATGAAGAATTTTTTAGATGTCTCATTGGTTCTTTTCTGTAGTTCCTACAGAATTGGTAGATGATATGCATCCTGGGACCTGGTGTCAGGGAGATGGCAGGGGAGGGGTGAGATGGAGAGATTGAAGAGAGAAATGGTAAGAAATCCTTTTGGAAGGAGTATGGTGATTAGAGTCTAGGAGTAGTGATTTGTATTTTGAATTTATTTTGTTGGCAGTGAAATTCATCTTTAGTAATTCCAAGTCTAAGTAAATTGTTGCTAAAAAATTGTGTTTTTTGAGCTTTGGGAAATTTAGGGAGGATATTGAGTCATTTAGTGCCTAACCTTATAAGGTAGAATGGCAGCAGCCTGGAGCATGGGTATGATGTGAAGAAAAGAAGCCAGCAGAAATGTCCACTGCCACAAATCAGAACAAGAGCTGATGAATCACTGGAGAATGGATTTGTTCAGCATGTAAACATTCCTTAGGAGTTGCAAAGATGCCAAGGAAGAAAGCTGACTTCCATGGTGGTACAGGATGAGGCCCATTCCAAATGAGATGGTGTTAAAAAGATGGGTGAACCCTGAAGCCCAGAGAACCTGGAGACATTTGGGTGACACCCTATGGGGGGGGATAGCTTAAAATTTTCTCTCTTCTATATTCCTATCTTAAAATGAATCTCAACTCAGGAAAATATAGTTTAGGCTGGAAATGTCTTATTTTAAAAAGTAAGCACATTGGCTGGATTCACTGCATCAATCTGGTATACTTTGGACTGAATGAGTACAATTTTCTTTTGGTAAATCACCTAAAATGATCAACTTGGAAATGAGAAATTTAATGACATTCAGGGGGACAGTGTAGGGAAGGTCATTTTACCCCAGGTGCTCTGTCAGGGACTATATGGGGGTGACAGAGTTGGAGCTTTTAGGAACCAGAGGGTTACAAAAAGGAAGTGAATGTTGAGGGTGTGGAATAGTGAAAGTGACTAGAGAACAATGGGTGATAATTTGCCAAAATGAACTTCTGCTGACTTTGTAATTTTGCTTCTGTTACATTCAACCATCTTGAAATAAACAGTGATGCAATTGGATGCAGTTGTCAAAATAGCCCAAATCAACTCTGGGGAGAGAGAAAATCTATAGCATGTGGCCTTCTTCCCCACGCCATAAGTTGTGTCTACTTAACAAGTTTGGCTTCATGGGGTTGTTTTGCTGACTTTGTTGAATAGTTGACCCGAATCATCTGTTTATTTCATGGAATATCATGCCTTCATCTAAAAGGAAATACTTAAAAGTTCTCTCTAAGTAGATATGTCTGCGTGTCTTGTTGGAATATGAACTCAGTGAAACAGCACCTTACTCTATAGTCATAATTTAGAACGTCAGCCAACATTCATCAGGCACTTACTTTATGCCAGGTCCTGGGCTAAGAACTCTATTTGCACATTTCATGTCATTCTCACAACAATCATTTGAGGCGAGTATTACGTCTATTCCTATTTCACAAATGCAGAAAGGGATGTTCAGAGAGGCTTCTCTAGCTATAGCCTTCCAAGGGTCTAAGAATCCTATGAGAACTTGAACCTTTTCCCCTTTCTACAGCACATGGAATTAATTTGCAACATGTTCTGTGGCAAACTCTGATGTAGCCTCGTCAGTATGGGACTTGTAAATGGATTTAGGCCAAAAAAAAAAAAAGAAAAACACACCAGCTGGTCACTTGGCAGCAGAGAAGAAGTTGCTAAAAGGTGGAAGGGAAAAATGCTTCTTTCACCATTGCACCAGCAGGTTTTCCTCCTATGTCTTTTCTCTCACAGACTGTCATGAGGAGTAGCCTCCAGGGTTCCTAGCTGGAACACAGATCCTGACCAGCCACAGCCCTCCTTGTGACCTGGTCCACTGTGGATTAGCAAGTCCCACAGACAGGAAAGTTTGCCAAGAAGTGTGAAGTGTGACTTATATGTGTCTGTGTTAATTTACTTTTTATTTTTTTATTTTTATTTTTTAATTTACTTTTAATAAGTATTTAAGTATATAAGGCCTGATTCTCTCATAGACAGGGTTGCCAGATAAAATAAAGGATGCTGAGTTAAATTTGCATTTCAGCTCAGTGAGGAATAATTTTTTTAGTGTAAGATTGTTCCCAAAACTACATAAGATATACTTACACTGAAAAATTATTTTTTGTTGAGCTTAAGTTCAAATTTAACTGGGTGTCCTGCATTTTTTATTTGCTAATTATGGCAGCCCTATTCATAGAAGGAAGACTATTTTATTTAGCTTTGGGGTGGGATTTAGGACAAAGGGGTCATAAACCAGAACATTGATGATGTGAACTTATATTTATTACTTTGCCCAGTTCAGTACTCTACAGTGTTAAACATTTGCCATGCTAGCAGTGTATTTTCAGCGGGTGCATTTGCATATTAATCTCTGGAGTCATGTGTCTCCCTTTTATAAGGAAAAATAAAAGCATGAAATTCATTCATAAAATCAAAAAGATCCTAATGACCGATATGATGACTTCTAAAGGATGTAGTATATTTTGGTCCACATCTGTGACTGTGTTCTTTGAACTAATTGGGAAATATTGCATGCTGGCAGGCTTTAATCAAGAAATATGTTTCCCCTTAAGGTGATTTGTCTAATTGGCTGTAGAAATGCTTTGTCTCTGCTTCAGAAAGCTTTTTCCCATTTGCTAATGGTACAACTTCCCCACTCCACCCTCAAAGGCTAATGCTACATTGAGCTCGCTGAACTCTGTTCTGAATTCTGTGATTAAACTGGATAGGGTTTCGGACCAGAATTCAATATGAAACAAGTCACTTCCACCTTTCTGGGCCATAGCTACCTCCACCAGAAAATGTGTTGGAAGATATCATATCTGAGGTTTCACAAGTCTACTTTTCACTGATCCAAAGCAAGAGAGGGTCTGAGAGGAGAGAAGAGGATAAATTAAGAAAGTACAAACTAGAGTTTTAGTTATGGTTTCATTTCAACCCTTCCCCTTCCCTGGCCCTTTGGCTATGGTGAAACAGGTTGCCCAAAGAATGATCAATAGTTTCTGGTGCCCTAAGAGTTTAGCACTTTGCTATGAAAACGTACAATTCAGCTATAACCTTGGAGAGTCAAAACAGATTTTTTTTGTCCACATGGTCCTAAGTATCTAGGTTTTGAATACATCTTAATGACATAGTAAAATCTTTGGATTGGGGCTTGGCAAAAGAAAGGTGAAATCCATGAGGTCATGCAAATGAATAAGAAAGCTAGTTTAGTTACCTGTGTTAAATGCAGAGAGCCAGATAATTGGTAAGGTCAGAAAGCCAAATGAGTCATATTGACTCATATTATTTTTATATCATTGCAAAGACAAGGCATATGGAAGGGCCGTGTGTGTTCTGTTCTCAGACTTTGGCTCATTCTTACTGTCATAACCCTCATCACCTTTAATACCTTAGACACAACGGTGATGTAATCAGCAGGATGCTGCAAAAGGTGAAAATAAACACTGATGCCCTTCCTCCCCTTTGCAGTCATACTCCAAAGGAAGGAAAAGGAGGGAAACTCATTTACTTCCTTTCAAAGGCTGAAATCAAGGTTTTTTCATTATACTTCCACATGTCCATTTTGGTAAGAAAATTATTTTGGTGTCAAACTCAAAGGCACGCATTTAATGTCATTTCAAAATAGCTGACAGTATATAATAACTCCTAGAAGGAAAGGTTTTACGTGCTCTATAAATATAGTAATCACAAAGAGCAATGATTTGTAGCTTACATTTCATTTTCAGACCAAGATTTATTTATTTTTCACTAAAAACATATTACCAGATATCCCACTGTGTTTGCAGAAATGCAACATGATATTTAACATGTAAACTTTTAGAACAATATCAGTTCTTTCATTTGGTGAAGTCTTGAGTATTCCTTAAAAAAAAAAAAGTACAGTATATTTAATTCAGCTTCCTCTAGGAGAAGAGAGGAGAAATGGAATCCATGGGCTGAGGGTGAGGGAGCATATATGTTGAGGACGGGGGCGACAAGGTGGACATGGTTACTGTTGGGTATAGGAGCAGCACTGAGAGGCTAAAAGTCATCCAGTCTGAGTCCTTCTAGGTCTTTGAAGTTCCTTCTGATTGAGATCTGCCTAATTTTTCACTTCCTCACTCACTTCCCTTCACCAAAAATAACACACAAGTGATGTGAAAGGCATGAAACTTGACACATCCGGAGAAGAAGAATCTTCTCGGTTCCTCTGATCATGATTTATCAATTACTAGGTGGGCGGTTTGTTGTAATTATTTCAGTTTATAGTATCTCTTGGTTATTTCCTATAGAGAAGCAAGCTATGGGGGTGGCTGGGGGGGGGGAATGGCTGATTTCCAAATAAGTATGTTCTTAGGAACTTTATCTGTTTCATTAGTACTCTAAAGATTTATATAATGTGGTTTTAAAAATATCAACACAAAATAAATTTCTGGTATCTAATTTTGGATTCATGCTGAATTTTTGTCTTTCTTTGAAAGATGATTTCCTTTCACGTCCTCCACATTTTTAACCTATTCAACTTAAGGAAAAATAAAGAGAAAAATAGCATTGCATTTTGGCCTTCCTGATCTCTTTGGTACTGGTTTCAAGGTTCAGTACTTCATGAGGAAGTAATGTTTCCTTAGCATTGTCACTAATTGGCTTTGTTTGATGGATGAAATTGAAACATTCAATATGAACTGAGCTCTTTTAAGGGAGGGAGACTTCATAAATTCTTAGAGAAACAATGACCATTTCAACGGATTTGTACTTGAATGCTTAAGATTGGCATGATACTGATAGTGATATAGATCTGTATATATTTTTTTAAACTTTTTTTATTAATTTAAAAAATTAACAAAAAACATTAAGATATCATTCCATTCTACATATACAATCAGTAATTCTTAATATTATCACATAGTTGCATATTCATCATTTCTTAGAACATTTGCATCGATTTAGAAAAAGAAATAAAAAGACAACAGAAAAAGAAATAAAATGATAATAGAGAAAAAAAGATTATACATACCATACCCCTTACCCC
>PVIY010013888.1:40771-58010 GCA_004026745.1 Myrmecophaga tridactyla | reverse complement strand
TCTTCCCCCTTTTGGTAGAGAAGGTTCTCTCAATCCCTTGATGTTAATTCTCAGCTCATTGTAGGGTTTTTCTCAGCCAAAATAGTTTTATAAATAAGTAGAAGAGCTATTATACTTAAATGGCAGTATTATAATTTAAATTTCTTATTAAAGTTTATTATTGTCATGGGACACTGAAAGCATTTATATATCTTAATACATATATTCATATGTCATTGTCTTAAGAAACTTCGACCTCTTAGTCTTTGAAAGTGACATGAGAATTTTCTTTTCAATAGTGTAACTATGTTTTCACCAAAGACCAACATGAAGGATGATAGTAAACGATCTTCAAAATGCAAGAACAGTTACAAATGGTATGTGATTTAGTCTGTGCATTAGAAAGAAATTTGAAGTAATTTTGAGAGATCTTTTAAATACTTCATTTGATTTTTTTTCAGACAGGTAGCTTTATATCCATGTTATGTGTATATATTCTTTTAGTCAGATTTCATTCATTCATAGTAACAATTTTTCAAGTATGCTCCTATTTTTACCACGTTAATAACTTTGGAATATTTAATTTTTGTTGAAATTTAGTCCTAGAAAATATTGTAGGTAATGATTATTCTTAATAAGCTGCTTAGGTAATAATTGAACAGAAAAATTAGAGCACTTACAATGCTGAACACTCATTTCAAGTAGTCGGTAATTCATTAACTTGGAATTGCTTCCTTTAATCAAGCAAGCGGTACTGTGGCTTCTAATCTGGCCCAGCAACAATTTATGTGCCTCTGGACATGTCTTGAAAACTTGTTGGCCCTCATTTATTTAAACATAGGGTGGGGGAGGTTTGGGGGGGCCCTCTGGGTTTCCTTCCAGTCCTAGATGTTTAAGTTTATACAGTCTCAAGGGAGCTTATGGGTCACAGTTTTTAAAATATTATGTATATTGATATTACACCACATCTACACTTGAGAAATCCTTGGGCCTGCAAAAATGCTTCCTGTAATATTGGTTTTACCCTTATTTATTGATGTTTTTCTTAAATCTTTTTGCTATTCCTGCCATTTTCTGCTGCTCTCCATATTATTGTTAATATGGTTATCGATATTACACACATGCCTACAGCAAAACGCACCCACACCTTATAGCGTATCATGTGTGAGTTTGAAATTCAGTGCAACAGGATTTACGTTGAGCTCTGATTTTTGTGGTCTGCTTTTCTGTGATGAGCTCCCAGCTCTCCAGATTGAGAAGGAGCCTTTTCTGCATTTTGGTTCTAGTGGGCATTCTGCTGATAGATGGCCAGGGAAGGGCTCCAGACACTGTCCAGGTGCAGGCACGTGCATTATCTAGACATCTACAGAATGTGACACTGAAAGGATGGCTTTTGTCTTATTGGGAGACAGGTGTGTGAGGCCAGTCTTATGTCAAGACTTTACTGAATGCGAGCATTATAAATAAATGTATGTATAATTTGTCATTCAGTAAATTGCAGTTTTTATAACAGCATACTTTCAAATAATAATGGAAAAGTTTTTCCTTGCATATGTGCTGTTCTTGTTTATATCGTATCCTTGTAATAGCCCTGAAGGATAGGTATTTTTATGCTCAATTTATGGTGTGAAAATTGACACTTAGATAAGCTATAGGATGTGCCAAGCGAATGGAGCCAGCGCTTGGACCACCCATTGGTGGCACCAAGGTTGGGGCCTTGCTGTCACTTTGAGGTGGGCTGCAGAAATTTAAAAATTGGGGAGATGTTGCCTGAAAATATGGATTCCCAACTTCTTTTGGAAAATTGGGAGATTTGGCCACATTGATAAACATCAGCTCCAGTCCCAGTTCTGCTTGGCTGGCATCATTCATTTCTGTTATTGCACTGAATTTGGGGTGAGGACATTTCTCCCAGCCCTCCTTGGGCAGAAACTGAGAATGTGATTATGTTTTGGTAGTATAGAATGTAAATCTATTTTAAATAAAGGTATTTGATTAATCTAAGGGTTTCATTCAATATGTATTAAAAATATGTATTCAGTATATATTTATATTCAAGTTTAATGGAATAAAATAATACATGTAAATAAGGGAGAATCTACTTTATTTCTAGTATGATCTCATTTTGAATGCTCTCAATTTTTTATTATTTCTGATATTCCTTAAAGTAAAGAATATCCTTTGGAGAATTCTCTGCCAACCAAACTCTGCAAACAGTTTACTTTGGCTGGTAACCCGACTGCTGTGTGCTGTCTTCAGTATTCAGGTATGCGAACCATAGGGGGAGGCATGTTTCCTTTCATTCATAGGACTTTAAAAATCTGTCCACTCTTCTAATGCCAATATATATTTTAACATCTTAATTATTTGAAGTTGTATGTTACATTTTTATATTGTCTAGGTTAAAATAAAGTTTCCCTTTTTTTTTTTTGGCATGGGCAGGCACCGGGAATCAACCCGGGTCTCCAGCATGGCAGGCGAGAAATCTGCCTGCTGAGCCACCGTGGCCCACCCAAAATTTCACTTTTTATCCGACTGTAATTAGAATTACTATAGAACATTTTACTTTTATAGTTATGTTTGTAGCAAGACATAAACACTAGCATAAGAGTTTATATTTATAAGTTAATCTATGTTTGCTGTTACGTGTATTTAAAATGAGCTTGGTAGAAAGGCTTAACATAGAAGAGTTATTTGTAGAAGAAAAAAGCTAACAAAACAGTCACCAGATTTCCTCTGCAGGTTGTGCTAATTGAAGGCTTGAAGGAAGCAGTCTGGTATTTTGGGGGGCCTCAACATTTTTCCTAAGTAATATTTGTAAGAAATTTGGAGGCAGTTTGTCATAGTGACTTAATTCTCATCTAGGTAGCTCAATTACTTGAACATGTTTTTCAAAAGTAAAAATTGCCTCTCATTCTTAGATCTACTTACAGGTGAGAATGTGCCTTTACTTTAGATCCAGGGCTGTATCCATGCAGCGTCCCCTTCTTTAGCTTTATAAGTTGTTGTTGAGCCATTTGTTATTTCCAAAGTATTTTAAGTGGGTTGCTTTAAATAATTTATTTTCCCTTTAATTCTAGCTGAAATATATTTTACTTTTTGGGTATTAGATCTGCGTATTATCAGTAAAGTAAATATTTCTTTCTGATATTTAATATGCTTATTTTTATGGTTTAGGATACTTAAGCTTGATGCTATAGATCCTCAAGGTTGAATATTATGGGTTAAGACTGTAATTTATTTCTGCTTATTTTAGGGACATATTTGAAATGTACCTGCTTGGTGGACAGTGACGTGAGGCAGAACATCTTAGTGGTTTAAGAGTGGGAACCCTGGTGGCTGGTTTGGATTCAAACCATAGATCCAGCTATTTCTTGAGCAGTGTGTCCATGTACCTGCATATCCTTGGGCACGTTAATTTACTGCTCTGTGTTAGTTCTTAAGCTGCTGGAATGTAACATACCAGAAATGGAACGGCTTTTAAAAAGGAAAATATAATAAGTTACAAGTTTACAGTTCTAACCTATGGAAATGCCCAAACTAAGGCATTCAGGGAAAGATACCTTAATTAAGGATGGTCAGCGGGTCAGGAACCTCTCACCTGGGAAGGCACATGGGTGGCATCTGCTGGTCCCTTGCTCCTGGGCTCTGTTGCTTTCAGCCAGAGTTCCTGTGGGGGCTTCTCACTCTGCTTCTCCGGGGCTGGCCTTCATCTCTTGATTTCCCATGGCTCTCTCTGGGTTCTCGCTTGCTTAACATCTCTTGGCGACGTCTGCTAGTCTCCCAGCATCTCCAAACACCTGTGTCCCTGTTCCCTAAAGCAACTGTTCTCTAAATGTCTACAACTACTCTCTCCGTTGGCTCTGAGGCATGTGTCATTACTGAGGTTTCTGTCATTTGTCCAAAGTGTTTCCCCTTTTAAAGATTCTGGTAATCTAATCAAGGTCCACGTATAATGGATGGAGTCATTTGTCCAAAGTGTTTCCCCTTTTAAAGATTCTGGTAATCTAATCAAGGTCCACGTATAATGGATGGAGTCATGTCTCCATCTAGTCAAAGGTCACACCCAAGATTGGGCATGCCACATCTCCGTGGAGATAATTTAATCAAGAGTTTCCAACCTGCAGTATTGAATCATGATTAAAAGAAACAGTTGCTCTGCAAGATTGAATCAGAATTTAAACATGGCTTTTCTGGGGTACATAATACTTTCACATTGGCACACTTTCTCATTCTTAGATTCCTTTTCTGTGAACTAAGGTTAACAATTGAGATACGTTATGAGTATGTGGGCCCAGTGCCTGGCATATAATAAATATCTGTGGAAGGTGGTTAGGATTTGAAAGAATCAGTTCACATGAGTATCTCTTTATTTCAGATGATCTCAGTGTCTGAGGAAACAAACATCAAGTTAACAAAAATATTCTACATTTTACTTGTTAACCTATGAGTTATGATTCTGTTAGAGATATTTCTTTTTTTAATTTTCTCCCATTTTAAAAATTTTCTTCCAGTTTAGGATGGTTGGATTTTATTGAAACTTAAATACATTTTGACTCAAGTTTTAATCTTTTTAGAAAATTATTGGAAGATTTGTGGAAACCTAAATTGACCATGACCTTCACTTTGTTTTGGCTGGCTGCCTTTGCTCCATGTGCTGCCACAGGCAGAGTCATCCCTGGTCTCAGAGGATAGATGCTTCTCCTCTATCCGGGGAAATAGCAAGGTAGGAGCTGAAGAGAATGTACTTTAGTCAAACCAGGTGGTGGAGCTAATTGTAGAAACTAGACTCTCCAGTCCTGCTAAGCCTACTAACTCAGTGTTTATCTGGGTGATAAACAAATCTCATTTTGACCCATCTTTTCTAAATTGTGGGCATAGCATTGCCCAAGCTCCTCCTCTTAGAGTTTGGCTCTTTTCTTAAAAATTGTATTGTTGAAGAATTCAGACTCTTCAAAATAATTGAGGAGGAGGGAAGGCTACCTAACACATTCTGTGAAGCCAACATCACCCTAATACCAAAGCCAGATAAAGATACTATAAGAAAATTACAGACTAATCTCTTTAAAGATTATAGATGCAAAAGTCCCCAAGAAAATACTTGTAAATAGAATCTGGTAGCACACTAAAAGGATTGTACAACATGACCAAGTGGGATTTATCTCAGGTATTCAAGGCTGGTTCACCCTAAGAAAATCAAATAATATAATACACTGTATCAACATATCAAAGCAGAAAGATGACATAATCATCTCGATTGATGCAGAAAAGGCATTTGACAAAATTCAACACCTTTCTTGATGAAAGGATATTCCTATTCAAAGGATAGAAATAGAAAGGAACTTCCTCAACATAATAAAGGGAATATATGAAAAACCCGCAGCTATCATCATCCTCAATGGGGAAAGACTCAAAGCTTTCCCTCTGTGATCAGGAGCAAGACAAGGATGCCCACTGCCACCATGATTATTCAACGTTATGCTGGAAGTATTACCCAGAGCAATTAGGCAAGAAAAAGAAATAGAAGACATCCAAATCAGAAAGGCAGAAGTAAAACGCTCACTGTTTGCAGAGGACATGATATTATATGTCGAAAATCCTGAAAAATCTATAGCAAAGCTACTAGAGCTAATAAATGAGTATGCAGAAGGGTAGGGTATAAGATCAACACTCCCAAATCAACAGTGTTTCTATACAATAATGATGAGCAATCTGAGGAGGAAATCAAGAAAATAATTCCATTTACAATAGCAAACGAAAGAATTAAATATTTAGGGATAAATTTAACTTAAGGCACAGAAGACCTATACACAGAAAACTACGAGAAATTGCTAAAAGAAATCGTGGAAGACCTAAATAAATGGAAAGGCATACCATGACCATTGATTGGAAGACTAAATATAGTTAAGATGTCAATTCTACCCAGATTGATTTATGGTTTCAATGCAATGCCAATTAAAATCCCAATAACTTACTTTGCAGAAATAGAAATACCAATAACCAAATTTATCTGGAAGGGTAGGGTGCCCGAATAACTAAAAATATCTTGTGAAAGAAAAATGAAGTGAGAGGTCTCACACTACCTGACTTTAAAGGATATTATGAGGCTACAACATTGGTCAGAACAATATGGTGCTGGCATAAAGATAGATATACTGACCAATGGAATTGAATAGAGTGTTCAGATATAGACCCTCTCATCTATGGACAATTGATCATTGATAAGACGGTCAAGGCAACCCCCCTGGGACAGAGCAGCCTCTTCAAAAAATGGTGTTTGGAGAACTGGATATCTACATGCAAAAGAATGAAAGAGAATCCATATCTCACACGCTATAAAAAATTAACTCAAAATGGGTCAAAGGCAAACATTAGCGCTAAGACCATAAAACTTCTAGAAGAAAATGTAGAGAAATATTTTATTAAACTTGCAATAGGAGGTGGTTTCCTAGAACTTACACCCAAAGCACGAGCATTGAAAAAAGAAATAAATAATGATCTCCTCAAAATTAAACATTTTTGTGCGTCAAAGAACTTTGTCAGGAAACTAAAAAGGCAGCCTACACAGTGGGAGACGATATTGAAAACCACATATCAGATGAGGGTTTAGTATCCAGAATATATAGAGTTGTTCAACTCAACAACAAAAAGACAAACAACCCAGTAACAAAATGGGCAAAAGGTGTGAACAGAAACTTTTCAGAAGAGGAAATACAAATGGCTAAAAGGCACATGAAAAGATGCTCAACTTCCCTGGCTATTAGGGAACTGCAAATCAAAACCACAATGAAATATCATCTCATACCCACTAGAATGGCCATTATAAAAAAAAAACCCAGAAAATGACAAGTGCTGGAGAGAGTATGGAGAAAGAGGCACATTTATCCACTGTTGGTAAAAATGTGAAATGGTACAACCACTCTGGAAAACAGTTCCTCAGGAAGCTAAATATAGATTTACAGTTCCTCAGGAAGATAAGTATGGAATTGCCATATGATCCAGAAGTGCCATTACTAGGTATCTGTTCAGAGGGCATGAGAGCAAGACACAAATGGACATTTGTCCACTGAGGTTTATAGCAGCATTGTTTATGATTGCCAAGAGATGGAAACAGCCCAAATGTCCATCAGTGGACGAGTGGCTAAACAAGCTGTGGTATATACATACGATGGAATATTATGCAGCTGTAAGACAGAATAAAGTCATGGAGCATGTAACAACCTGGATGGATCTTGAGGACATTATGCTGAGTGAAATTAGCCAGAAACAAAAGGACAAATACTATATGGGCTCACTAATATGAACTAACATTAGTGGGTGAACTTTGAGAGGTAAAGTTAAGAACAGAAGTTATCAGGAGATAGAAGTAGGAAATACAGATTAAGCAACAGGACTGATGGTAAAAATTCAGAAGTGGATAGCACAATACTACATGATTGTAGCACAATATATAAGTACACTGAATGAAGCTGAATGTGAGTATGATTGAAGGAGAAGGGCTGGGGCCACGTATGAAACCAGGAGGAAAGATAAAGACAGATGGTATAATTTAGGACTGCCTAGAGTGTACAGTGATGGTGATTAAATGTACAAATAAAAGAACATTTTTGCATGAAGGATGTTATGGTCAGGTTCATGTGTCAACTTGGCCAAGTGGTGGTACGTGTTTGTCTGGTTGGGCAAGTGCTGGCCTGTCTGTTGCGATGAGGACATTTCATAGAATTAAATCATGATCACGTCACCTGTATCCACAGCTGATTCCATTTGTAATCAGCCAAAGGGAGTAGGGGAGTGTCTTCTGCAATGAGTGATGATTAATCTAATCACCGGAAGCCTTGTAAGGAGGATTCAGAAGAGACAGGCTCTCTTCCTGCTTTGGCCAGCGAGCCTCTCCTGTGGAGTTCGTCCAGACCCTCCATTGGAATCGTCAGCTTCACAGCCTGCCCTGCGGATTTAGGACTCTGCGTTCCCATGGTTACGTAGACACTTTTATAAATTTTATATTTGTGAGTGTTTCCTGTTGATTCTGTTTCTCTAGAGAACCATAACTAATTCAGGGGAGAACAAATGAATGACAACATTGCAAGGTGTTTAAAATGGATGGTTTATGGGAAAAAATACAATCAATGCAAGATAAGGTCTGTAGTCAACAGTAACATTGTAATATGCTTCCACTGAATGTTACAATGGTATTATGCCAAAACTAAATGTCAGCATGTGGGGCATGGGGGAGGGGTATAGATTCTTTGTGGAAGAAAAGGAAATGTCTTCATATAGTGAACGCATATCTAATTACTTAGGTTGGATTGTATGATGTGTGAATAAAACTTCAAAAATGAACAGAAACAAGTGCTAGAGAAAATGCAGAGAAAGTGATGTACCTATTCATTGTCGGTAGGGAAATGTGAGGTACATCCCCTTGGAGGGCAGGGTGGTATCTCCACAGGAGGCTAGGGGTGGGGTTGCCATAGGATCCTGCAATCCCGTTGGTCAGTATATACCTGGAAGAAGTGAGTGGGGACAAGAATGGACATTTGCACCCTGGTGTTTTTGGTGGCAGTGTTTGTGATTCACAATGGATGGAGACGGTCTAAGGGTACAATGACTGAGGAATGGAAGGGGGAACTGTGGTGTGTACGTACAATGAACTACTGAGTGGCCACAAGACAGAATGAAGTTGTGAGGCATGCAACTAGGTGAATGAACCTTAAGGACTGTATATTGAATGAAATGTGAGAAACAAAGACAAATATTATCATTCCTCGCTCATATGGGCTAACTATAATATAGAAACTCCATGAACCCAAGTCGAGAGCATGGGTTATCAGGTTGGGGCCTATTGTAAAGGATCCTAGATTGTAAGCTCTTACAGTGGTCATATATATTCAGGAATTGTAACTGTTATTTCTAAATTCTGAGATACTGAGCTGTTTGTATATAACATGGTCGTTTCCAGAAACTTTGGGTATTAGTGTGACACCTCAGATTCAGTGTTACAGCTCTGAAACTATGAAAGTCAGTACTACCCCATTCAGGAACTGTTTGAAAAGCTGAGAAAGTGATCAGACTTCGAGTAGAGATATGAAGGAAGCTGATCTGGATAGGACTACCGTAAGTCAGAATACAGGGTAAAGGATGATATCTTCCATATTTTACAACTTCAACATCTGTGTGAGACCAAAGGGAGAGATGTTTATTTGGTGCAAAATTTATATTTTGGGTGGCGCATTACATAATTTTGAACATAATTTTATGTTCATGTTTATATAAAGTTGAACACCATAATTATATGGAATCTTGAATAGCGTGTGAGATCTTGTTGGTTTGTCCAGGTTAGTGTGAAGCCCAGACATATCCCAGGTGATTTGGGCAGTGGATAAAGAAGTATTTGCAAAGTTCCCTTGGGGCACTGGGGAGAAAGGAGGAATATTCCATTTCCCCGTTTGGAGAATTCCTGATATTCTAGCAAGCAGGGGGGACAACCAAATTAATAGGCTGAGCCCTCAGTCTTGGGGTTTGTCCCTATGAAACTTATCCACACATAGGATAGACTAATCCTACTTAACATTAGAACCAAGAGTCACCCCTAGAAAACCTCTTGTTCCTCAGATTTGGCTTCTCTCTAAGCCAACTCGCCAGGTGAACTCACTGCCCTCCCCCCTACATGGGACATGGCTCTCAGGGGTGTAAATCTCCCTGGCAACGTGGGATGGGACTCCTGGGATGAACTGGGACATGGCATCAAGGGATTGAAAAAGCCTTCTTGACCGAAAGGGGGAAGAGAGAAATGAGACAAAGTTTCAGGGGCTAAGAGATCCAAACAGTTGAGATTTATCCTGGAGGTTATTCTTAGACATTATATAGCGATCCCTTTTTAGTTTATGGTGTATTAGAGTGGGTGGAGGGAAGTACCTGAAACTGTAGAGCTGTGTTCCAGTAGTGTTTCTTGAAAATGACAGTATAATGACACAGCTTTTACAATGTGACCAGGTGATTGTGAAAACCTGTGTCTGATGCTCCTCTTATCAAGAGTATGGACAGATGAGTAAAAAAATATGGAATAAAAATAAATAAATAACGGGGGGATAAGACGTAAAATAAGTTGGATAGCTGGAAATACTAATGGCCAATGAGAGGGGGATAAGGGGTATGGGATCTATGAATTTTTACTTTTTTCTTTTTATTTCTCTTTCTGGAGTGATGCAGATGTTCTAAAAATGATCATGGTGATAAATACACAACTATGTGATGATATTGTGAGGCATTGATTGCGTACTATGTATGGACTGTATGTCATATGTATGTGAAGATTTTTCAATAAAAATAAAAAAATTATAAATAAATTGTATTGTGGTTATTACCTCAGTATATATATATATCACCTAAATTCACCATCTTAACCATTTTAAGTGTACAGTTCAGTGACACTAATTACATTCACCATGCTCTGCTCCTTTTGCCACTATCCATGATGAGAACCTCCTCCTCCCCTGACATCTGCACTGTTCTGGTTAAAGCTCCCCAGTCTCCCCTCCTCACTTGGTCGCTGGTTACCTCACCTTGTCGTCTACTGTCCATCTCTATGAATTTTCTTACTCTCGTGATTCCATAGAAGTGGACTCATACAGTATTTGTTGCCTGTGTCTAGCTTATTTTACTCCGCCTAGTTCTTTCATTGTTCATGCATGCTCCAGCATGTAGTAGGAATTCATGGATGAGTTATATTCCATTGTATGGATGTACCACATTTTTCTTCTCCATTCTTTGGTCGATGGACACTTGGGTTGTTTCCATCTTTTGCTCATCGTGAATAATGCTGCCATGAACACTGATGCACGAGTGTCTGTCTGAATCCCTGTTGCGTTCTTTTGGGCCATATGGTAATTCCATGTCTAACTTATTGAGGACCTGCCAATCTGTTTTCCACAGAGGGTGTGCACTTCTACATCCCCACCAGCAATGCAGGAAAGTTCCAATTTCTCTGCATACTCACCAACACTCATTATTTCACATTAAAAAAAAATAGCCATCCTAGTGGGTGTGAAGTGATAGCTCATTGTGAATTTTTTAGAAACAGTACAGCTTTATTGAGATATTTTTATACACCAAAAGTCCACCTGAAGTATACAATCAGTGGCTCACAGTATCACCACACAGCATTGTGGTTATTATTTGCATTTTTCTAATGACTAGTGACAATGAGCCTCTTTTCTTATGCTTTGGCTATGTATTTTGATCAGAGAAATGTCTATCCAAGTCCTATACCCATTAAAAAAAATTTATTTTAAACATAACAACATACATACACGAACATTCTTCCCATATGACCATTCCATTCTTGATGTATAACCATAACTCACAATTTTATCACATACTTGTATGTTCTTCATCACAATCACCTCTCAGAACATTTGCAGCAATCCAGAAAAAAATAAAAAGGAAAAAGAAAAAAATTCGTACATACTGCTATACTCCCTACCCCTCTCCATCACCGATCACTGGCATTTCAATCTACTAAATTTATTTTAACATTTGTTTCCCCTATTATTTATTTATTTTTAATCTATATGTTTTACTCATCTGTTGATAAGGTAGATAAAAGGAGCATCAGACACAAGGTTTTCACACAGTCACATTGTGAAAGCTGTATCATTATACAATCAATCTTCAAGGAAACATGGCTACTGGATCACGGCTCTACATTTTCAGGCAGTTCCCTCCAGACTCTCCATTACACCTGAACTAAAAAGCTGATATCTATATAGTTTTTGAGTGTTGATGTTGTAACCTGCCACTTTGCTGTACTCATTTATTAGCTTTAGTAGTTTTGCTGTGGATTTTTCAGGGTTTTTGACATATATTATCATATCATCTGCAAACACCGAGGGTTTTACTTCGTCCTTTCCAGTTTTGATGCCTTCTATTTCTTTTTCTTGTCTAGTTGCTCTGGCTAGAACTTCCAACACAATGTTAAATAACAGTGGTGATAGTGGACATCCTTGTCTTCCTGCTGATCTTAGGGGGAAAGTTTTCAGTTTTTCCCCATTGAGGATGATGTTAGCTGTTGGTTTTTCATATATTCCCTTTATCATTTTGAAGAAGTTCCCTTCTATTCCTATCCTTTGAACTGTTTTTAACAAGAAAGGTGTTGAATTTTGTCAAATGCCTTTTCTGCATCAAGCGAGATGATCATGTGGTTTTTCTGCTTTGATTTGTTAGTGTGGTGTATTACATTAATTGATTTTCTTATGTTGCATGCCGGGGATGACTCCTACTTGATCATGGTGTATAATTCTTTTAATGTGCTGCAGGATTCGATTTGCAAGGATTTTTGCATCTATATTCATTAGAGAGATTGGTCTGTAATTTTCTTTCCTTGTAGTATCTTTGTCTGGCTTTGGTATGAGGGTGATGTTGGCTTCATAGAATGAGTTAGGTAACGTTCCCTCCTCTTCAATTTTTTTGAAGAGTTTGAGCAGGATTGGTACTAATTCTTTCTGGACTGTTTGGTAGAATTCACATGTGAAGCCATCTGGTCCTGGACTTTTCTTTTTGGGGCGCTTCTTAATGACTAATTCAATTTCTTTACTTGTGATTGGTTATGTTGAGGTTGTCTGTTTCTTCTTGTGTCAGTGTTGGTTGTTCATGCCTTTCTAGGAAGTTGTCCGTTCCACTATGTTGTCTAGTTTATTAACATAAAGTTGTTCATAGTATTGTCTCATTACCTCCTTTATTTCTGCAGGGTCAGTGGTTATGTGTCCTCTTCCATTTCTGATTTTATTTATTTGCATTCTCTCTCTTATCTTTTTGTCAACATTGCTAAGAGTGCATTGATTTTACTGATTTTCTCATAGAACCAACTTCTGGATGTTTGATTTTCTTGATTGTTTTCATGTTCTCAATTTAATTTATTTCTGTTGTAATCTTCATTATTTCTTTCCTTTTCCTTGCTTTGTGGTTAATGTGCTGTTCTTTCCGTAGTTCTTCCAAATGGACAGTTAATTCCTTGATTTTTGCTCGTTCTTTTTTTATATAGGCATTCATGGCAATAAATTTCCTTCTTGGCACTGCCGTTGCCACATCCCATAAATTTTGATATGTTGTGTTTTCATTTTCATTTGCCTTGAGATATTTACTGATTTCTCTCCCTACTATTGATTTCCAACTTCATTCCTTTATGATCTGAACTTCATTCCTTTATGATCTGAGAAAGTGTTTTGTATGATTTCAATCTTTTTAAATTTATTGAGACTTGCTTTGTGACCCAGCATATGGTCTAGCCTTGAGAATGATCTATGTGTGCTTGAGAAAAAGGTATATCCTGCTGTTGTGGGGTGTAATGTTCAATAAATGTCTGTTAAGTCCAGCTCATTTATTGTGTTATTCAAATTCTGTTTCTTTATTGATCATCTGTCTAGATGTTCTGCTCATTGATGACAATGGGGAATAGAAGTCTCCAACTATTATGATAGATGTGTCTATTCTCTTTTCAGTGTTTCCCCCATGTATTTGGAGCATTCTGGCTCGCTGCATAAATATTTATGATTATGTACTCTTGTTGAATTGTTCCTTAATACATAGTGTCCTTTTTTGCCTCTTTTAACTATTTTACATTTGAAGTCTAATTTGTTGCATATCAGTATAGCTACTCCTGCTCTTTTCTGATTGTTACTTGCACGAAATATCTTTTCTCAACCTTTCACTTTCAACCTATATTTATCTTTGGGTCTAAGATATGTTTCTGTAGACAGCATATAGTTGGGTCCATTTTTTAATCCATTCTGCCAGTCTATGTCTTTTTTTGGGGGAGTTTAATCCATTTACATTTAGTGTTATTACTGTAAGGGCAATACTTTCTTCTAGCATTTTGCCTTTTGGATTTTGTATGTCATGTCTAATTTTTCTTCTTTTTAACTTTACTGATAGTCTTCATGTCTACACTGTTCTCCAGACTTTTCTCTTCTGCCTTTTTGAATCTGTCTTTAGTGCTCCCTTTAGTATTTCTTGCAGAGCCGGTCTCTTGGTCCCAAATTCTCACAGTGATTTTTTTGTCTGAAATTATTTAAATTTTCCCCTCATTTCTGAGGAACAATTTTGCTGGATATAGAATTCTTGGTTGGCAGATTTTCTCTTTTAGTAACTTAAATATATCATCCCACTGTCTTCCTGCCTCCATGGTTTCTGCTGAGAAATCTACATATACTCTTATTGGGCTTCCCTTGTATTTGATGGATTGCTTTTCTCTTGGTGCTTTCAAAATTCTTTCTCTTTGACCTCTGACATTCTGATTAGTAAGTGTCTTGGAGTATATCTATTTGGATTTATTCTGTTTGGGGTACACTGTATTTCTTGGATCTTTAATTGTAAGTCTTTCATAAGAGTTGGGAAATTTTCAGTGATTATTTCCTCCAGTAGTTTTTCTCCTCCTTTCCCTTCTCTTCTCCTTCTGGAACACCCACTGCACGTATATTCATGTGCTTCATGTTGTCATTCAGTTCCCTGAGTCCCTGCTCATATTTTTTCATTCTTTTCCCTATATTTTCTTTTCTTTTTTTTTCTTAATTTTTTAAATTAATTTTTTTAAAAAAACTACAAGAAAGAAACACATTCTTTTTTTCATTTTATTTTTTTAAATACCAAAAGAAAAAAACACTAAAAAAATGAAACATTCCTGTTTTGATCATTCCGTTCCACATATATAATCAGTATTTCAAAATATCATCACATAGTTGCATATTCATCATAATAATTTCTTGGAACATTTGCATCTATTCAGAAAAAGAAATAAAACGAAAACAGAAAAAAAATTTATGCATACCATACCCCTTACCCTTCCCTTTCATTGATCACTAGGATTTCAAATTAATTAATTAATTAATTAATTTTTAAATTTTTTAAATTTTATTTTTTTAAATACCAAAAAACACAAAGCAAATGGAAACATTCGTATTTTGATCATTCCGTTCTACGTATATAATCAGTAATTCACAATATCATCACATAGTTGCATATTCATCATCATGATCATTTCCCAGAACATTAGCATCAATTCAGAAAAAGAAATAAAAAGACAACAGAAAAATATAACAAACAGAAAAAAATTTTTTACAGGCCATACCCCTTACTGATCCCTTTCATTGATCACTAGCATTTCAAACTAAATCTATTTTAACATTTATTCCCCCTATTATTTATTTTTATTCCATATGTTCCTCTCATCTGTTGACAAGGTAGATAAAAGGAGCATCAGATACAAGGTTTTCACAATCACACAGTCACATTGTGAAAGCTATATCATTATACAATCATCATCAAGAAACATGGCTACTGGAACACAGCTCTACATTTTCAGGCAGTTCCTTCCAGCCTCTCCGTTACATCTTGGATAACAAGGTGATATCTACTTAATGCATAAGAATAACCTTCAGGATAACCTCTTGACTCTGTTTGGAATCTCTCAGCCATTGACACTTTGTTTCATTTCACTCTTCCCCCTTTTCGTCCAGAAGGTTTTCTCAATCCCTTGATGCTGGGTCTCAGCTCATTCTAGAGTTTTTCTCAATCCCTTGATGCTGAATCTCAGCTCATTCTGGGATTTCTGTCCCACGCTGCCAGGAAAATCCACACCCCTGGGAGTCATGTCCCACGTAGACAGGGGGAGGGTGGTGAGTCTGCTTGCTGTGTTGGCCTGAGAGAGAGGCCACATCTGAGCAACAAAAGAGGTTCTCTTGGGGGTGACTCTTAGGCTTAATTTTAAGTAGGCTTGACCTATCCCCTGTGGGGTTAAGTTTCATATGAACAAACCCCAAGACTGGGTGCTCAGCCTATAGCTGTGGTTGTCCACACTGCTTATGAGAATATCAAGAATTCAACTTGGGGAAGTTGAGTTTTCCCCCGTTCTCACCATTCCCGAAGGGGACTTTGCAAATACTTTCCCACTCACTGGTCAAATCACTCTGGGATTCATCAGGGCATTACCTGGACAAACCAACAAAATCTCATGTCCTATACAAAGTTCCATGTACTTAAGGTGTTCAACTATCTACATAAGTTATATTAGGAGATGCACTAGTCAAAGTATAGATTTGTACCAAACAAACATTTTTTGCTTTGGTCTCACACATTAGTTGAAATTTTAAAATATTAATTACCAAGTATTTTCAGCACACTGCAGTAATGACATTCTTTTGTTCTTCCTCATGCAAAAACATTTTTAAATTTGTACATTTAGTCACTATCATTATACACTCTAGGCATTCCTAGATTACACCATCTGAATCTTTATTGTCTGTCTTTCTTTCTGTTTTCAATTGTGCCCCCCGGCCCTCTTCCCTCTATCATTCTCACATTCAGCTTCATTCAGTGTTTTAACATAATTGTATTACAGTTAGTTAGTATTGTGCTGTCCATTTCTGAGTTTTTACATTCAGTCCTGTTCCACAACCTGTATCCCTTCAGCTCCAATTACCCAATATCTTACCCTATTTCTATCTCCTGATGGTCTCTGTTACCAACGAAATTTTCCAATTTATTCACTAATGTCAGTTCATGTCAGTGAAACCATACAGTATTTGTCTGTTTCTGGCTAATGTCACTCAACATAATGTCCTTAAGGTCCATCCATGTTGTTACATACTTCATAACTTTATTCTGTCTTACAGCTGCATAATATTTCATCGTATGTATATACCACTGTTTTGCCACCCATCTGTTGATGGACATTTTGGCTGTTTCCATCTCTTGGTAATTGTAAATAATGCTGCTATAAACATTGGTGTGCAAATGTCCATTTGTGTCTTTGCCCTCATGTCCTTTGAGTAGAGACAGCATATAGATGGATCCCGTTCCCTAATCCATTCTGCCAGTCCATGTCCCCCGATTGGGAAGCTTAATCCATCAACATTCAGTGTTATTATTGCCTGGGCAGTACCCTCCTCTACCATTTTGCCTTTTGGCTTTTATATGTCCTTCTAATTTTCCTTCTTTTTACCTTTACTCATAGTCGTCCTTTCTACGCTCGATTCTCCACACCTCTCTCTTCTGCCTTCGTATCTGTCTCCCTTTAGTATTTCTTGCAGAGCTGATCTCTTGGTCACAAATTCTCTCAGTGATTTTTTGCCTGAAAAAAATTTAATTTCTCCCTCATTTTTGAAGGATAATTTTGCTGGATATAGAATTTTTGGTTGGCAGTTTTTCTCTTTTGATAATTTAAATATATCATCCCACTGTCTTCTCGCCTCCATGTTTTCTGCTGAGAAAT
>PVIY010013888.1:0-40671 GCA_004026745.1 Myrmecophaga tridactyla | reverse complement strand
AGCGCGGCAGGTCGGAGCTCTGCCTGCTGAGCCACGGCAGCCGCCCTTTCTCTTTCTCTTTGACTTCCGACATTCTGATTAGTAAATGTCTTGGAGTATGTCTATTTGGATCTATTCTCTTTGGGGTATGCTGCACTTCTTGGATCTGTAGTTTTAAGCCTTTCATAAGAGTTGGGAAATTTTCAGTGATAATTTCCTCCATTAGTTTTTCTCCTCCTTTTCCCTTCTCTTCTCCTTCTGGGACACCCACAACATGTATATTCATGCGCTTCATATTGTCCTTCAATTCCCTGAGTCCCTACTCATGTTTTTCCATTTTTTCCCTTATATATATATATTTTTTTTTGCTGGATTTCAGATATTCTGTCCTCCAGTTCACTAATCCTATGTTCTGCCTCTCGAAATCTACCATTGTAGGTTTCCAGTGTTTTTTTTCATCTTTTCTACCGTGCCTTTCATTCCCATAAGTTCTGTGATTTGTTTTTTCAGACTTTCTGTTTCTTCTTTTTGTTCATTCCTTGCCTTCTTTATAGCCTCCCTCAATTCACTGATTTGGTTTTTGATGAGGTTTTCCATGATTGTTCATATATTCTGAATTAATTGTTTCAGATCCTGTATGTCATTTGAATTGTTGTTTTTTTCCTTTGACTGGGCCATATCTTCAATTTTCCTAGTATGATTTGTTATTTTTTGCTGGTGTCTAGGCATTTAATTACCTTAATTAGTTAATTCTGGAAATTGCTTTCACTTCTTTTACCTAGGATTTTCTTGCTGGATGAATTTAACTTATTGTCTATCTGTTCTTTGACATTCAGTTCAGCTTTATCTGGACCTCTAGGTTAATTTTTGTTTAACAGAGGAGAATTTTTCAGTTCTTGTTTCTTGCCCTGTTTGTATGGTGCCTTTTACCCCCCACACTTAGGAGGGTCTACTTAGGTATTATAGACCCCAGCCAGATTTTCCCAGACCAAACTGGCCTCCTTTTAGGAGGAAAGAGTCACCTGAGTTGGTTTTCCCCTGAGGGTGAGACCCAGCAGGTTGAAAGACTTTCCTGTGACGTCTCTGGACTCTGTTTTTCTTATCCTGCCCAGTATGTGGTGCTTGTCTGCCTGCAGGTCCCACCAGCATAAGATGCCCTTTATTTATTAGAGATATTTCTTTAACTTTGTCAGACTCTCCCTGCTGGGGGCGTGGTGGAGACAGAGGAGAGATTGCAGGCTGGCTTTAATGGCTTCAAATTACCAAGCCCTGGTGTCTGAATTCCTTAAGTGAGGGATTCCACCTGAGTTGGGCTTCACCCCTCCCCTGGGGAAGGCACAGGCTCCAGACAAGCCCACAAAGAAGCTTGTTTCTGTCTGTGCCTCGGGCAGTTGCAGCCTGAGAAGTCCTGCCACTGTATCCAAAGAGTAGTCAGGCCATAGAAACATAGTCACAAAAAAGAAAAAGAAGAATCATTTTCAGAGCAGGAGCCTGGTTCCTCAGGTTTGCCAATCAAGAGGTTAAGTTGGTATGTTGCTTTGTGTATCTCCAGGTCCTTTGTGCCACCTCCTTTCCTTCAGGGCCCAGGCCCTTTCAAGTATTATGTGCCCTCTGATCCAAAAAACCTCTTTTTTTTTTATGTTTTAAAAATTTTTCCATCAGCCCTACCCCCTCTGCGCCAGTGCAAAACTCCTAGTACCTTTAACTCTTACTTGAGGTTCAGCTGAGCTGGGGCCTGTTTTTAGTAGTCAGAATTTGTTAATTCCACAGTTGGAGCTCGGTTGTGCTCAGCCCCTGCTGCTGGTAAAGTCTCTTTCCTTTCCCCTCCAGGAAATAGACTGTGCGGGAGGGGCACTGGCCTCCGGGCTTGGGGACTCATGGTTTTGGGGGGGTTCCAAGCCGCTTCAGCTTGTCCAGCCTGGAGTACACTGTGTGTCTGGTCACTGAAGTGGCCCCAGCAGTTGTTCTGTCCTGTTCCTGGCTATTTCCCAGCTGCTCTGGAGGACAGACTAAACCCCACACCTTACTAAGTTGCCATCTTGGCCCTGCCCCACTTCCTTTTGCCCATTTTTAAATTAAGTTTCTTTTGTTGTTGAGTTGTGTTTTTTTGCATATTCTAGATATTAAACCCTTGTCAGATATATGATTTGCAGCTATTTTCTCTTATTCTTTTTGTTGTCTTTTTACTTTCTTGATAATGTCCTTTATTTATTAGAGATATTTCTTAATATATTTTTTTAAACAGGCGATGGCCAGTGGTTGGCTTGTGGTCTAGCCAACCACTTATTACTAGTCCTTGATGCCAACCTTAATGGAACACCAGCTGTGTTTTCAGGTAAAATTTGTTTTAATTCGTTTTATTATGAATTTAAGGATGGACCCCATTCTGTTCCTGATTATCAATTGCTAATTACTACTTTGGTTTGTATTGTCAAAACAATAGCAACAGAGAAGAACTGAGGCTTAACTTTGAGGAAGGAAATGATGAGATTTTAATAAATAGATATACTGAACTCTTTTAAACTAAAGAGACCAAAATGCTGCTATTTTGTGGATGTTGCCATATAATGTAGAGTCTAAACATTTGTTGAGGTTTTAGGGAAATAAGTGAAGTGAATTTTATATAGACATGTAATCACAATATATTTTGAAAGGTAGTAGGATTTTTACTTAGGCATTTTTATAAACATAACAAGGCAAATCATTTTTTTTAAGAAAATAGATTTATGGCTGACGTAATAGCAGTGGTACTATAATGACTGTGTTGGAACTTCATAACCCTGATATATGTAGATTCCTAGTTCTAAAACTTTAAAGTTTTGCAACTCCATTAGGTTCCAGACACTCCTCGCCTTGAAACTTACACTTGTCAGTAGAAAGCAGAGCCCAGCACAGCTGTGATGGCTGCTCCTTCTGTTGCTGCTCCCCTCGGCTGCTCCCTGAAGGAGCCTGGGGGTGGACGTGGGGCGGGCGGGGTGGGGGGCACCCACGAGGTCTTGTGCACCCCACTGCTGATAAGCAGAGGCCCCAAAGCGGAACTGCTTCAGCGTCTGTGCCAAAGGAAATCCCACTGTTGGGTTGCTTGCAGCAGGGTGGGCTTTTCTTCTGACCACGGCCTGGAACCCTTGATCCTCTCCATAGCACTTATGCAGCCATACTGTCCACGTAATTCCAGTAAATTCTGTGACACCTCTGGACACAAAGCCCCCTAGGTACTCCCTGTGGAAAGTTACACATCATACTCCTGGCACTTCAGAGTGGACATGTGGAGCTGGACAGTTGCTGCCCTTGTGGATCTCCTTAGAAGGGCTGGCCATGCGCTGCCCCCTAGCCCCTGGCCTTGTGGGCTGGGCCCCACCTGAAAGCTTAGGGGCCAGGCCTGGATGCTGGTGGGCCTTCATCCCATAGGGCTGAAGTTTAACCCGCAAAGGAAATTGGACATGGAAGAGAAAACACCCAAGACCTGGCATCCAGATGAGCAGAAGCGGGAGAGTGGGACAGGCTGCTGGCATGTGCTGATTAAGGAGGGTCCTGAGGGCTTTGCAGCCCATTCGGCTTCTCAGGGGTTGAGCACAGGCCATGGGTCCTGCTGCTCCGTGCCTCGATGGATGGTTGTAGCACCTGGAGAGGAAAGTGTGGCGGGATGAGGCAGGCAGTGGCTGCTCTCTTCTCCTGGGATGTCCCCTGCTCTGGTCGCTCCTCCGCCTCGCACGCCTCGGGTGGACTGGCCTCTGCTGGGCCCTCCAGCATGGGAGGTTTCCCTGCACCTTTCCACAAAGCAGGAACATGGGTTCTTTATCTTCATTATAATCCAAGCAAATTCTTGTTTTTTTGAATATGGTAAAAATGAAGATAGTTAAGTCTGTCATGGAGAAATCATGGCCTTCTGAGAGCACAGGAAACGGACCCCAGTTTGGAAGCCATTAATAATACTAATTAATTTAATAAAAGTTTTGTGTTTATGTTTTATATTTTAGAATTTTTTTCCATAAAAAACATTTACATTCCTAGTACTTCAGTTCTATCCCAACCACTTGCTATGTGCCCAGCACAGAGTGGATGCTAAAAAAATTCCTGATGAAGGAATCTGAAAACTTTATGAGAACCACCTCATCATGGAATATACCATATGAGTGAGGCGCAGTTATGATATTTTAATTTTGGGTCAGTTATGTAAGAATATTAAGTTTAATGAGAAATTATGGAGTAATGTGAAAAATACTGAAATTATAGTCTGAAATCAAAATCAGGAAATCTCAAGGCATTTAAATTAAATGAAAGCCATTTGGATGGGATATTTGAGCAGTCTGATGGGAGACCCAGGCGTACCTCCTGTTTTCATATTCTCCAGCTGTCTGGCCCCAGCTGAGTCATTCTCTCCTTTCTGTGTCCCCCTCTGCTGAGCAGGGTGAACCGGCCGGGCTCCCCTGGCCAGGTGGCATCTCATAGTGTCCACTGTTTTTCTCAAGTGGGAGTCCCTAGCAGCTGGAGATGCAGGAGGATTCCTGGGTAGGGTTTTATAGTCCTATCCATAATATGTTTCTAGAACTCGCCATTCATACCACAGGGGAAAACAATAATCAGACAAGTCGGAGGCTTTTATGTTGGATTCTAACGAGAAGACATGTTTTTGGAAAATACAAGATAGACGATGGCAGTGAACTTGGGAAAAGAGGGTGATGAAACCTGGCTTTTCACCTCGTGGTCACACTGTACAGGTGGGAAATGGAGTCTTTGTGCTTTGAGGGACTTTGTATTTAATTTTGAACCCTCTGGTTTCCACAGTGGTGTGCGTGTGACATGCCACAATGTTACCACGTTGTCTGTATGTCTAGGAACTAGTGCTTGGGAGAGAAAAGGAAGCCCCGTTTTGTCAAGTCTTGTGAGATCTCCCATTGTCCTCATGTTAAGGTTTAGAAAACCTGTCCCTGGTCCTTCAATTATGACCCCAGGCTGGTGCTTCAGGGCACGCTGTGACATGGGGCACAGGCAGAGACCTGCCAAGGTGCGGCTTCCGTTATGGCTTTTGCTTTATTTGATAATTCAGTCAGCATTGTGCCGCATTAGGGGCCGGGGTATGGGCCCAGAAGGAATGGGTTGCTCTGCCTCTGGGTTCCTCTGACAAATCGTCTGTCCTGACCCTCGTCGCCTTGTGAGTGCGGCGGCTGGCCTGGGTGTCCTATTTCCATCAGAAGTTGTGGAGGAAGCACTGCCGATGCCCCGGAACTGCTGGAAAGGATAAACGGCCTGGACTGCTGCTGTCCAGATTTCCAAAGCAGATGCGTTTCAGTGGACATGACTTTCGTGGAGTGTAGAGTCTCAGACACAAGTAATATTCAGTAAAAAAGTACCTCAGATGACGTATTTTAATGATAACGATATGTGTAGTTTCCCACTGTCTTCTTTCTTGCTGTTAGCTTGGTGGTGGTGAAGGATGTTTAGAGCTTTCTGGGTTTTGGGCACTTTTGCTAGAACTTCTGGCAACTTGCACAAGAGGGCAGCAGAGTTATTTCCAACATTGTGCTGCTCATTAAATATCAGCTGCATGCCTGCTTGGTGCCATGTTACAGAACCGTTAGTACTTATTTGTTAGTGTTTTTGCTCTCTTCCCACCTCCTTTTTGTGGTTTCCTGACAACTATGATATGACAAGATTGCGTTGTCTGCTGCTCAGTTATCTTGTGTAGTCATATGCTGAGACCAACACGGAGGAGACAGTCACTCCAGAGAGGGAAGTTCAGCTACAGTAATAATTTTTCTAATAGTCATGCTTACTTATTCTCTACAATTAAAATCTCAAAATGATACGCTGTCAGAGATGGACTCTGATCTTTGGGCAAGGTCTTAGATCATTTGTTGTTCAATACACTGTGAGTGGAGTGGTAAATCACTTTTCTTTTTGCTGTTTCTAGTGGCATTACTGGGAAGGGTCAGAGGATATACAGCTTTGCTAAAATGTAAAGAAAGTCTTGCTCTAATTTTTTCTTTTGTGTGTGTGTGTGTGTCATACTTCCCTGTTTTTAATTAAGGGGGCCCTGTGGCTGCACACACAGAGCAGTTTCCCCAGATAGCTTTCCCACATTTTTGCTTCGATACTTTTCTGCCCTTTTCCCATTTCTCACCATTAAGTACATAGCCATGGTTTCACACTTTTTCATTTCCAGGGACAAACTCAAAACAATTTTATATTTGGCCATCTTTGATTTCCTGCCACTTTTCTGAGGAATGAGGTGGTGGTAGTATTAGAAGGCTATTTTAGGTTTCAGGGCCAGTCCTTCCTCTCTTGTTATCCTTCTGAAACGGTGCAGGGCAAGGCAGGGTGTAGAAATCAGAGTATGTCCCGGGTCAGGTGCTAGGCTGAAGAACCTGGATTTAGAAATGAGATGGGACCTAAGGAAAAACCTTGTGTTAATCTGGTCCCGGGAATTCCCACTGCCTCCCCAAGGCCACTGGCTGGTCGTGAGGTCCAGGGTGGAGAGTCCTTTGCACATACACGGCATTGCCAGTGCCACACAGGTGGTTTCGGGCACTTGTTGACTGTATATTGAGTCCCTAGTCCACACTAGTGTATTTCCTTTCTAACCATCAATTCAATTTTTTATAAAAGGAGTGAGAATGGAGTAAATGATAATCATGGGTCATTTACTGTTAATTTTGATTTTTTAAAACAATTTTATTCAGATTTCCAGACATGAAGATGGGGCTACATTGTAAGACGTATTTTGGCTGTCGATCAGTTCTTTCTTTGTTAGAAGCAAGGCCAAAGAGGGTAAAGACAAAAAAAATCACTTGGGTCCTAACGGCTGAAAGAAACAGGATGCGGTGATCATTTCAGAACCTTTCTCAGGCATTTTGATAAGTGAAATGCAATTGGTTTTCTTTTTTTGACCCAGTGATGGATGAAATTTCTTTTCTTTTTTCAGTTGACTCATTCATTTTTATTCATATAATATTTCAAAAGCCCCTATGGGGTATATTAATAAAATCTACTTGTTAACATAACCTTTATGCAGTTTAATATTAAAATATTGTTTGCTGCTTATATTCACATGTTTAAAGACGAATCCTTTTGCACCTTCAGAAATTAACAGTCAAAAAAACTATTTGAATTCAGATAAAACACTTCAAATCTACCACCACAGGTAATCAAATTATACATGGGTGTTCAGTCTTTTTGACTTTTTCCTTCAATGTTAAGAGAATAAGTTCCCTAAAATATTTGACAATTATCATGAAATACACAGATAATACTGTATTTTATAATTTTCTTCTTTTAAGAAAAACACAGATGCACACATAATTTTGAACTTCATATTTTTGTGGTTTGGGGGAAAAACTCCCTTAGAACCTATTAAGCCTTTATGTGGAGAAAAATCCCTTACATTGGGTGTGTCAGTTGCCCCGATGTCACTCTAGCTAGGAAATGCCTCCAGATGTTATTTAGTACCTTTAAAGTGCAGTTCTCTGTGAGTTTTATACAAATGTTAAATGAGTAATATCCTTGGTTACTAATTTGTAAATGCAAACCCCGTTACTGCCTTTCATGCTGTCACTTTCTTAAGGGCACGATGGCGCCGTGAGTGCGGCCGGCTGGAGCCACGATCAGCGGCTACTGGTCTCCGCCTCACAGGACCGGACACTGCGGCTGTGGTCGGTGCGCAGGGCAGCGTCCACTCCGCTGCTGGTAACCGCGGCCGGGGCCAGGGCAGGGGCTGCGGGGGCGGGGCCAGGGGTGGGCACAGCTGGGGTCTGCAGAGCCATGACTTTGCACCGAGGGTCTTCTTACATGCCCCGTCCTTTTTCTGAACCAGAAGATGGGGAAATGGAAACAAATCAGGAGTTTGCTTAATGCACTGAAAATATTAATTGAATATTAACTTGAATTAAATATGTATATACACAATAAATGTAACATGTTCACATGCATAATGTGCAATATATAGACGTAATACGTACACACACTTCACACACATAAATATGTCCTCATGTGTTATGATTTAAAAATGGCAATAAGATGAACGCTAACACTTGAATAATTTAAAATATTAATTCAGTGTGATTTTGTAGTTGCAGCCAAGAGAATATTATGTGCCGGAAGTATCTTTTTGGGTGAAAAAAATGACACATAAAATGGACAGATAGAAGACCACTTTGGAATAGACTTAGCGGGGAGAGAACTAGACAGGGAAAGCAGCAGAGAAAATAGGAAACCATGGAATCAGGAACTGGTGAATTGAAAAGGAAGGACATTACACATAAGAAGTGAGATCGTCAAAGGCATTAGCATATATTTTCAGTGGGGTTTGAATGCTAGGAAGTCTAAAGAGAAAGGGCAGTGTAGGGGTGAAGCATTTGCCAACATCCCCAGCAGGAACCATTTGTTTGTTAATATTACATTCATTTAAGGTTGTTAATATTCTCAATTTCCATTTGAAAATAAATTTGAGAGTAGACGTCTCAGACCTATGCTTTTTTTTTTTTAACTTTTTTTTTTATTGTATAATATAACATATATACAAAGCAAAAAGAAAAAAGCAATAGTTTTCAAAGTACTTTTTTCACAAGTAGTTACGGGACAGATCCTAGAGTTTGTTATGGCCCACCAAGCCATCATCTCATATGTTTCTTTCTAGCTGCTCCAGAACATGGGAGGCTGGAAGGAATATATACATGTTTTTATTATTACTTTTTTCTTTTTTTGTGAAAAATAACACATATACAAAAAAGCAATAAATTTCAAAGCACGTCACAACAATTAGTTGTAGAACAGATTTCAGAGTTTGGTATGGGTTACAATTCCACAATTTTAGGTTTTTACTTCTAGCTGCTCTGAGATAATGGAGACTAAAAGAACTATCAATATAATGATTCAGCAGTCATACTTGTTTGTTAAGCCCTACCTTCTCTGTATAACTCCACCTTCTCCTTTGATCTTTTCCCCACTCTTTAGGGTAGATAATTTTTTCACGTTGGAAGGGCTGTTAATAATAAGGGGTAGATAACTGAACTATCTGATGTTCTGGAGAGGCTGGCCTCTCTAGGCTTCAGGACTTACCTGGTTCGGGACCCATCTGGAGGTTGTAGCTACCCGAATGCATGGAACCTTTGTAGAATCTTATATATTGCTCTAGGTGTTCTTTAGGATTGACTGAAATGGTTTTGGTTGGGGTTTGGCAAGTTGTGATAGGTAGCAATGGTCTAACTGAAGCTTGTGTAAGAGTAACCTCTCAACTGTGTTGTGTGAGAGTAGCCTCTCAACTCTATTTGAACTCTCTCAGCCACTGCTACCTTATTTGTTACTCTTCTTTTCCACCTTTTGGTCAGGATGGCATTGTTGATCCCATGTTGCTGGGGCCAGGCTCATCCCTGGAAGTCATCTCCCATGCCACCAGGGAGACTTTCACCTCTGGATGTCATGTCCCTCATAGTGGGGAGGGCAATGACTTCACTTGCAGAGTTGGGCTTAGAGAGAGAAAGGCCACATCTGAGCAACAGCAGAGGTCCTCCAGAAGTAACTCTTAGGCATGCCTGTAGGTAGGCTTATCTTCTCTGCTACATATAAGCTTCACAAGAGTAGTCAGAGCTATGTTTTAAAACACTAATATGTATTGAATTTTGGTTTAAATTAAATCCTTACTACTTTCTACGTTTATTGCACAGTTACAATATTCTTTTGTTTTAAAGTTTTAAATGTCTGAATTTAAAATACTCATGTTACTGTAAATTTTTAATTATGTAGCATCTTTCAAAGTAGTAAGAAGAAACCAAAGTTTAAATCAGCTCTAGAAAACTAGATTCACGTATTTAGAATAAATTGATGTTGAACGTTACGATGGAAGAACTTCATATTTAGAACAATTGTATTTTTAAATAACATTTATTATGTTGGCAATAATTACTTGTATTTACCTTGCAGGGCAAAGACATGTTTTCTAAGCCTATACAGTTTGCACAGTTTTATTATATAGATTCTTTTATCTTATTATCTTCTGGCCCTGAATTTCAACTACTAAAGTATCATATTGACACTTGCAAAGATGAGATAAAAAGGTAGGTAAACACCACTCCTGTGCATTTTTCTTTCTGTGGTTGAAGGAGGCATTGTTTCCATAATAAGTGAAATGTAGAAAAAGGGTTTACGTTTAAAAATGGTATCCAAAATTTAGTCATCACGTCAACCAGACTACTGATGGAAGCTGAATAACCCTGTTTTGACATGTTTTAGAGGTTTTTTTTTTTTTTTTTGCTAAATCTTGAAGGTTAGCAGTGTCTTCCTTATCCCCATATTACCACACTTAGGGCCTTTGGTGTGATTACCGGGGGATGTTGTCACTGGGTGTCTTAGAAACTTGAATTGTTGCCTTGGTCCTGCACTCTGTTCATCGGTTGGTATCTGGGACAGTTAATAGCTGTAACAAAAATGTTACATTATGAAACATTTATTCTGGGAATAATATATATACATTTTTAATTTAATTTTATTTTTTTAAATATCAAAAAACACCTAACAAATGCAGACATTCCTATTTTGATCATTCCGTTCTATATATATAATCAGTAATTCACAGTATCATCACATAGTTGCATATTCATCATCATAATCATTTCTTGGAACATTTGCATCTATTCAGAAAAAGAAATAAAATGAAAACAGAAAAACAATTTATATGTACCATACCCCAACCCTTCCCTTTCATTGATCACTAGCATTTCAAACTAAATTTATTTTAACATTTGTTCCCCCTATTATTTATTTTTATTCCATATGGTCTACTCATTTGTTGACAAGGTAGATAAAAGGAGCATCAGACACAAGGTTTTCACAATCACACAGTCACATTGTGAAAGCTATATCATTATTCAATCATCCTCAAGAAAAATGACAACTGGAACATAGCTCTACATTTTCAGGCAATTCCCTCCAGCCTCTCCATTACATCTTGAATAACAAGATGATATCTACTTAATGCATAAGAATAACCTCCAGGATAACCTCTCAACTCTGTTTGGAAACTCTCAGCCATTGACACTTTTGTCTCATTTCACTCTTCCCCCTTTTGGTCGAGAAGGTTTTCTCAATCCCTTGACACTGAGTCTCAGCTCATTCTCAATCCCTTGACACTGAGTCTCAGCTCATTCTAGGATTTCTGTTTCATGTTGCCAGGAATGTCCGCACCCCTGGGAGTCATGTCCCACGTAGACAGGGGGAGGGTGATGAGTTTGTTTGTTGTATTGGCTGGAGAGAGAGGCCACATCTGAGCAACAAAAGAGGCTCTCTTGGGGGTGATTGTTAGGCTATTTTTAAGTAGGCTTGACCTATCCTTTGTGGGGTTAAGTTTTATATGAACAAACCCCAAGACTGGGGGCTCAGCCTGTAGCTCTGGTTGTCCATACTGCTTGTGAAAATATCAGGAATTCAACATGGGGAAGTTGAATTTCTCCCCGTTGTCACCATTCCCTGAAGGGGACTTTGCAAATACTTTTCCACTCACTGATCAAATCACTCTGGGATTCACTGGGGCATCACTCTGGACAAACCAACAAAATCTCATGTCCTACCCAAGGTTCCAAGTACTTATGGTGTTCAATCAAACTATCTACATAAGTTATATTAGGAAATGCACTAGTCAAAATATAAATTTTGTACCAAATAAACATTTTTTGCTTTAGTCTCACATAGAAGTTGAAATCTTAAAATATTAATTACCATCTATTTTCAGCACCCTGCAGAAATGACATTCCTTTGTTCTTCCTCATGTAAAAACATTTTTTAAATTTGTACATTTAGTCACTATAATTATATACTCTAGGCATTCCTAGATTATATCATCTCCATCTTTATCATCAATCTTTCTTTCTGGTTTCATTTATGCCCTCAGACCTCCTCCCTCTATCATTCTCACATTCAGCTTTATTCAGTGTTTTAACATAATTGTATTAGAGTTAGGTAGTGTTGTGCTGTCCATTTCTGAGTTTTCATATTCAGTCCTGTTGCACAATCTGTATCCCTTCAGCTCCAGTTACCCAATATCTTACCCTGTTTCTATCTCCTGATGGTCTCTGTTACCAACGAAATATTCCAAGTTTATTGACTAATGTCAGTTCATATCAGTGCGACCGTACAGTGTTTGTCCTTTCGTTTTTGGCTAATCACACTCAGCATAATGTTCTCAAGGTCCATCCATGTTGTTACATACTTCATAACTTTATTCTGTCTTACAGCTGCATAATATCCCATCATATGTATATACCATAGCTTGCTTAGCCACTCTTCTGTTGATGGACATTTTGGCTGTTTCCATCTCTTTGCAATTGTAAATAATGCTGCTATAAACATTGGTGTGCAAGTGTCTGTTTGTGTCCTTGCCTTTATGTCCTTTGAGTAGATACCTAGCAATGGTATTGCCTGGTCATATGGCAATTCTATATTCAGCTTTTTGAGGAACCGCCAAACTGCCTTCCACAGTGGTTGCACCATTTGACATTCCCACCAACAGTGGATAAGTGTGTCTCTTTCTCCACATTCTCTCCAGCACTTGTCATTTTCTGTTTTATTGATAATGGCCATTCTGGTGGGTGTGAGATGATATCTCATTGTGGTTTTGATTTGCATTTCTCTTATGGCCAGGGAAGTTGAGCATCTCTTCATGTGCCTTTTGGCCATTTGTATTTCCTCTTGTGAGAAGTGTCTGCTCAAGTCTTTTTCCCATTTTGTAATTGTATTGACTGTCTTTTTGTTGTTGAGTTGAACAATCTCTTTATAAATTCTGGATACTAGACCTTTATCTGATATGTCGTTTCCAAATATTGTCTCCCATTGTATAGGCTGTTTTTTTACTTTCTTTTTACTTTCTTGATGAAGGTCTTTGATGCACAAAAGTGTTTAATTTTGAGGAGTTCCCATTTATTTATTTCTTTCTTCAGTGCTCTTGCTTTGGATGTAAGGTCTATAAAACCGCCAACAAGTATAAGATTTATAAGATATTTCCCTACATTTTCCTCAAACAGTTTTATGTTCTTAGACCTAATGTTTAGGTCTTTGATCCATTTTGAGTTAACTTTTCTATAGGGTGTGAGATATGGGTCCTCTTTCATTCTTTTGCATGTGGATATCCAGTTCTCTAGGCATCATTTATTGAAGAGACTGTTCTGTCCCAGGTGAGTTGGCTTGACTGCCTTATCAAATGATCTTTGATATCTTATCAATATTGTCCATAGATGAGAGGGCCTATATCTGAACACTCTGTTCTATACCATTGGTTAATATATCTATCTTTATGCCAGTACCATGCTGTTTTGATCACTGTAGCTTCATAATATGCTTTAAAGTCAGGCAGCGTGAGACCTCTGACTTAATTTCTTTTTTCCTCAGGATACTTTTGGCTATTTGGAATACCCTGCCCTTCCAGATAAATTTGGTTATTGGTTCTTCTATTTCTGAAAAGTAAGCTGTTGGGATTTTAATTGGTATTGCATTGAATCTGCAAATCAATTTAGGTAGAATTGACATCTTAACTATATTTATTCTTCCAATCCATGAACATGGTATGCCCTTCCATCTATTTATGTCTTCTGTGATTTGTTTTAACAATTTCTTATAGTTTTCTTTGTATAGGTCTTTTCTCTCTTGAGTTAAATTTATTCCTAAATATTTTATTCTTTTGGTTGCAATTGTAAATGGAATTCTTGCCTTGATTTCCCCCTCAGATTGTTCATTTCTAGTGTATAGAAACACTACATTACTAGTGTATAGAAACATTACTAGTGTATAGAAAACACTAGACAGGTTTTTGAGTGTTGATCTTGTAACCTGCCACTTTGCTGTTCTCATTTATTAGCTCTAGTAGTTTTGCTGTGGATTTTTCAGGGTTTTCGACATATAGTATCATATCATCTGCAAACATTGAGAGTTTTACTTCTTCCTTTCCAATTTTGATGCCTTGTATTTCTTTTTCTTGTCTAATTGCTCTGGCTAGAACTTCCAGCACAATGTTGAGTAACAGTGATGATAGTAGACATCTTTGTCTTGTTCCTGATCTTAGGGGGAAAGTTTTCAGTTTTTCCCCATTGAGGATGATGTTAGCTGTGGGTTTTTCATATGTTCTCTTTATCATGTTGAGGAAGTTCCCTTTTATTCCTATCCTTTGAAGTGTTTTCAACAGGAAAGGATGTTGAATTTTGTCAAATGCCTTTTCTGCATCAATCGAGATGATCATCATGTGTTTTTTCTGCTTTGATTTGTTGATATGGTGTATTACATTAATTGATTTTCTTATGTTGGACCATCCTTGCTTACCTGGGATGAATCCACTTGATCATGATGTATAATTCTTTTAATGTGTTGCTGGATTCGATTTGCTAGAATTTTGTTGAGGATTTTTGCGTCTATATTCATTAGAGAGATTGGTCTATAGTTTTCTTTTTTTGTAATATCTTTGTCTGGCTTTGGTATGAGGGTGATGTTGGCTTTGTAGAATGAGTTAGGTGGCTTTCCCTCCTCTTCAATTTTTTTGAAGAGTTTGGGCAGGATTGGTACTAATTCTTTCTGGAATGTATGGTAGAATTCACATGTGAAGACATCTGGTCCTGGACTTTTCTTTTTGGGGAGCTTCTTAATGACTGATTCAGTTTCTTTACATGTGATTGGGTTTGTTGAGGTTGTCTATTTCTTCTTGAGTCAAAGTTGGTTGTTCATGCCTTTCTGGGAAGTTGTCCATTTCATCTACATTTTTGTATTTATTAGCATAAAGTTGTTCATAGTATCCTGTCATTACTTCCTTTATTTCTGTGGGGTCAGTGGTTATGTCTCTTCTTCCATTTCTGATCTTATTTATTTGCATCCTCTCTCTTCTTCTTTTTGTCAGTCTTGCTAAGGGCCCATAATCCGATTGATTTCCTCATATAACCAGCTTCTGGTTTGGTTGATTTTCTCAATTTTTGTATGTTCTCAGTTTCATTTATTTCTGCTCTAATCTTCATTAATTCTTTCCTTTTGCTTGCTTTGTGGTTAGTTTGCTGTTATTTCTCTACTTCTTCCAAGTGGACAGTTAATTCCTCAATTTTTGCCCTTCTTTTTTGATGTAGGCATTTAGGGCAATAAATTTTCCTCTTAGCACTGCCTTTGCTGCATCCCATAAGTTTTGATATGTTGTATTTTCATTTTCATTTGCCTCGAGATATTTACTGATATCTCTTGTAATTTCTTCCTTAACCCACTGGCTGTTTAAGAGTGTGTTGTTGAGCCTCCACATATTTGTGAATTTTCTGGCACTCTGCCTATTATTGATTTCCAGCTTCATTCCTTTATCATCTGAGAAGGTGTTTTGTATGATTTCAATCTTTTTAAATTTATTGAGACTTTGTGACCCAGCATATGGTCTATCCTTGAGAATGATCCATGAGCACTTGAGAAAAAGGTATATACTGCTGTTGTGGGGTGTAATGTTCTGTAAATGTCTGTTAAGTCTAGCTCATTTATTGTATTATTCAAATTCTTTGTTTCTTTATTGATCCTCTGTCTAGATGTTCTGCCCATTGATGAGACTGGTAAATTCAAGTCTCCAACTATTATGGTAGATGTGTGTATTTCTGTTTTTAGTGTTTGCCCCATGTATTTTGGAGCATTCTGGCTCGGTGCATAAATATTCATGATTGTAATGTCTTCTTGCTGAATTGTTCCTTTTATTAATTCATAGTACACTTCTTTGTCATTTTAACTGTTTTACATTTGAAGTCTAATTTGTTGGATATTAGTGTAGTTACTCCCGCTCTTTTCTGATTGTTACTTGTATGAAATATCTTTTCCCAACCTTTCACTTTCAAGCTGTGTTTATCCTTGGGTCTAAGATTTGTTTCCTATAGACAGCATATAGATGGGACCTGTTTTTTAATCCATTCTGCCAGTGTATGAGTTTTGCTTGGGTTGTTTAATCCAGAAACATTTGGTGTTATTATTGTATGGGTAGTACTTTCTTCTACCATTTTGCCTTTTGGATTTTACATGTCATATCTAGTTTTCCTTCTTTTTACCTTTACTCATAGTCTTCCTTTCTACACTTTTCTCCACACCTCTCTCTTCTGTCTTTTCGTATCTGTCTCTAGTGCTCCCTTTAGTATTTCTTGCAGAGCTGGTCTCTTGCTCACAAATTCTCTCAGTGATTTTTTTGCCTGAAAATGTTTTAATTTCCCCCTCATTTTTGAAGGACAATTTTGCTGGATATAGAATTCTTGGTTGGCAGTTTTTCTCTTTTAGTAATTTAAATATATCATCATATCATCCCGCTGTCTTCCTGCCTCCATGGTTTCTGCTGAGAAATCTATGCATAGTCTTATTTGGATTCCCTTGTACATGATGGATTGCTTTTTCTCTTGCTGCTTTCAAGATTCTCTCTTTCTTTTTGACTTCCGACATTCTGATTAATCAGTGTCTTGGAGTACATCTATTTGGATCTATTCTCTTTCAGGTATGCTGCACTTCTTGGATATGTAATTTTAAGTCTTTCATAAGAATTGGGAAATTTTCAGTGATAACTTCCTCCATTAGTTTTTCTCCTCCTTTTCCCTCCTCTTCTCCTTCTGGGACACCCACAACACGTATATTCATGCGCTTTATATTGTCATTCAATTCCCTGAGTCCCTGCTCATATTTTCCCATTCTTTTCCCCATATTTTCTTTGCCTGTCGGATTTCAGATGTTGCATCCTCTAGTTCACTAATCCTGTCTTCTGCCTCTTGAAATCTGACATTGTAGTTTTCCATTGTTTTTTTCATCTCTTCTACTGTGCCTTTCATTCCCATAAGTTCTGTGATTTGTTTTTTCAGGCTTTCTATTCTTTTTGTTCATTCCTTGCCTTCTTTACATCCTCCCTCAATCCATTGATTTGGTTTTTGATGAGGTTTTCCATGTCTGTTCGTATATTCTGAATTAATTGTTTCAAATCCTGTATCTCATTTGAATTGTTCATTTGTTCCTTTGACTGGGCCATATCTTCAATTTTCCTACTGTGATTTGTTATTTTTTGCTGGTGTCTAGGCATTTAATTACCTTAATTAGTTTATTCTGGCCATTGTTTTCACTTCTTTTACCTAGGGTTTTCTTGCTGGATGAGTTTGTTGTCTATCTGTTGTTTGAATTCAGCTCAGCTATTTCTGGACCTCTAGCTTAGGTTTTGTTTTTCAGAGGAGAATTTTTCAGTTCTTGTTTTCTTGTTTCTTGCCCTGCCTATACGTTGCCTTTTTCCCCACCCTTAGGAGGTTCTACTTAGGTATGATAGACCCCAGCTGGATTTTCCCAGAGCAAACTGGCCTCCTTTTAGGAGGCAAGAGTCACTTGCATAAGTTTTCCCTGAGGGTGAGACCAAGCAGATTGAAAGACTTTCCTGTGAAGTCTCTGGACTCTGTTTTTCTTATCCTGCCCAGTATGTGGTGCTTGTCTGCCTGCAGGTCCCACCAGCATAAGATGATGTGGTATCTTTAACTTTGGCAGACTCTCCCTGCTGGGTGTGTGGTGGAAACAGAGGAGAGGTTGTAGGCTGGTTTCAATAGCTTCAAATTACCAAGCCCTGGTGTCTGAGTTCCTTTAAGTGAGAGATTCCACCTGAGTTGGGCTTCACCCCTCCCCTGGGGAAGGCACAGGCTCTAGAGATGCTCTCAAACAAGCTTGTTTCTGCCTATGCCTGGGACAGTTGCAGACTGATAAGCCCTGCCCTGTATCCAAAGGCAGTCACGATTTTGTAGAAATACAACCACAAAAACCTCTGTTTCTTTCTTTTTTTTTTCTTTTTCCTTCAGCCCTGCCCCCTTGGTGCCAGGGGCAAAAATGAGCGACCTCTGCTTTGACCAGGTTCACCTGAGCTGGGAGCCTATTTTTAGTTGTCAGAATTTTAAAATTAATTCCACAATTGTCATTTGGTTGGACTCAGCCCCTTTTCCCTCTGGGAAGCAGCCTGTGGGGGAGGGGTTCCGGCCCCCATGGATAGGGGAACTCACGGTTCTGTGGGGGCTTGCAGCCAGTCCAGCTGCTCCAGACTGGAGTACGCTGTGTGTCCGGTCACTGACGTGGTCTCTGGATCTGTTCTGTGCTGTTCCTGGTTATTTAATAGGTGTTCTGGAGAATGAACTAAATCGTGCACCTTGCTAAGCCCCCATCTTGGCCTTTTCTCCTCTCTGTTCATGTTTATACAGTTTTATTCCCACATCATACAGTCCAACCTAAGTTATTAGACATGCCTTCATCACCATAATCTATGTGAAGACATTTCCTTTTCTTCCACAGAGAATGCCATGTCCCTCCCTCATACCCCCTACCTGTTGACATTTAGTTTTGGCATAATGCCTTTGTTACATTCAGTGGAAGCATATTGAAACCGTACTGTTGACTATAGATCCTGGGTTGCCTTGATTGTACTTTTTCCTGTATACCATCCATTTGCAACACCTTTTAGTGTTGATGTTCATTTGTTCTCTCTCATGCAGAAATCTTAATTTGTACATTTAATCACCATCATTGTCCACTCTAGGCAGTCCTAGGTGATACCATCTCCGTCTTTATTGTCTCTCTTTCCTTGTGGTTTCATATGTGCCCCCAGCCCTTCTCCCACTATTATACTCACATTTAGCTTCATTCAGTGTACTTATATTATTGTGCTACAATCAGGTAATATTGTGCTATCCATTTCTGAATTTTTATAGTCAGTCCTGTTGCACATTCTGTATTCCTTCAGCACCAGTTGCCCAGTCTCTATCCTATTTCTATCTCCTGATGACCTGTGTTCTTCAATTCTCCGAGTTCACTCATTAATGTAAGTTCATATTAATGAGACCACATGGTATTTGTCCTTTTGTTTTCTGGCTTATTTCACTCAGCATAAAGTTCTCAAGATCCATCCAGATTGTTACATGCTCCATGACTTTATTCTGTCTTAGAGCTGCATAATATTCCATCATATGTATATACCACAGCTTGTTTAGCCAGTTGTCCATTGATGGACATTTGGGCTGTTTCCATCCTTTGGTGATCGTAAATAATGCTGCTATAAACATTGGTGTGCAAATGTCCGTTTGTGTCTTTGCCCTCATGTCCCCTGAATAGATGGGATTGTAGGATCATATAGCAATTCTATACTTAGCTTCCTGAAGAATCACCAAACTGCCTTCCATAATGGTTGTACCATTTTCCATTCCCAACAATAGTGGATAAGTGTGTCTCTTTCTCCACATCTTCTCCAGCACCTGTTGTTTTCTGTTTTAATGGCCATTCTGGTGGGAGTGAGATGATAATCTCATTGACTTTTGATTTAAGTTGAACCAACTGTCCCCAGTGCTCTCGGCTGCATGCCCACCTCCTGCCTCGGTGCAGTGCCAGAGGGCTCCTGTGCACCCCCCGACCCCCCGGGCCTCTCCCAGTGCACTTTGAATCTGAGCTCCTTTTCTAACATCTTATTTTACCTTCGTTTTCTAGCTGCCTTTACTCAACCATTCCCTCCCTTGAATTGCTAGCATGTTACTTTCCCTCTTTGAAGTTATTGTTAAGAGTTGCTAAGACCATACATTTCTTTAACCAATATGAATTGGTCATGATAGTGAGAACATATGTTTAAATGGAATTACAGATTATTTCTAACTGATTGGGTGTCTCCTTAGGTATACAAAATTGTTTTATAATTTGGAGAAAAATATGTTTTCTCATATATAGGGATGAAGTATTATGTAATGAAATCATTATTTTTCATGAAATTCTCCTGAAGGAAAAACTAGAGTTTCTTAAATAAAAACTGAAGTTTTTCCTTAAAGAAAAGTGAAAGAGCCGACTCACATATTCCCTTAATATTATAAATATGACTCATAGTATGCTATTTGTTATAAGTGATATAAAAGTTTTTTTCAGTTTTTAAAGGTTGGATATTTTGTTGTTATAGAGGATAACAAGAACATTGATTATCTCCCGCTTTTTTTTTTTACTTTTAGATATAAACAGAAGAGCAAGTTCAAATCTGTTCATAGCTTCTCTATGACTAATGCAGTAGAGATCACCAGTTTATCAGCAGTAAATGAATTTTATTCTTGTATCCTTTCAGCATCTCTTCTCTTGAAATTCTAGTACTTTTACATGCTGAACATTAGTCTCCAGGCATAAGTATTTGTTGAGTTTCTAATAAGTTCTGGGCGTGGCTGGGTACTAGAGGCACAGCACTGCCTCTCCTCACAGGCCTTGTGGTCTTTTAGATTAATTACATGTGTAATTGTTGAATCTCAATAGTGATAACTGCTTCAAAGAAAAAACAGCTGGGTACAGTAAGAGCATGTAATATGTTGCGGGTGATGTAACTGAATCGTTCTAGTCTGTGGTTTGCTGAATAATGTACTGTAACTCAGCACCTTTTCCCTAGTGAGCTGACAACAGTTATAGAGCGGCCTTGGGCTAACCCGAACCTGTCTGCTCAGAGGATTGGCACAGGTCACAGCAGTTACGTTCAGTAGACCAGAAAACGAAGTACCAAAATTTCATTTTTGAATTTCGATGCCTAACATCATTTCTTTTAATTAAAAAGCATTGATTTGAATTTCTTTAGAGAGAAGTCCTCCTAATCTTCAGAAATTAATTTTATGAAATTTTAATTTATTCAAAAATAGATCTAAGTTGAATCCTATTAAAAGGTTTTATAGTTGAAATTTTATAAGAGTGATAGAAGGTATTGTCAGGTTTAGTGTATTTTAGTTAGGAATGTAAAATGTAATTTTCATGTGAAGATCTTTTGCTAAAAAAAATCTAGGAGAAAAGTATCATTTTGGTTATTCTAGTCTTGAATTATGTTTTCTGCATATTTGGTATTAGCATAGGATTTATTATTTATTTTTATTGAATCTAGTACTCTTTTTACTGCTACTCTGTATACTTTTTATAACATTGTTCGGGCCCAAACTTTGAAGGTTGGGTAATTTTGGTGGTTATAGGAACCATAAATTATAAATATATCAAATGTATTAAATTTACTAAAATTAGCTTAAATAAGAACATACCAGATTACAGGGGTCATACTTTCACCTCATACAGCATGCTTTCTCTAACTGCTGGCACCCTCTTTATGGCTTTCCTGTCTGTAGCTTTGGCTCAGGACACTCTTCTTGGCTCCGTATCTCACATTCAGCTGCTGTCTGATGCCTTGATTTGGGTTTCTCATGGGCATCTCCAAAGTGGCTGATGTCAGAGCTGGGCCTTGTCTCCCTGCCCGAGGGCCTCTGCCTGTGTGCTTGCGGTGCAGCTGGCCTTGGTCCCTTTTCTCCCTGCCCTCTTCCTGTCCCGCCATGCAGTGTACCCCAGTCCCAAGGATTTCTCAAGTCTTGTGTCTTATTTCTGTCATTGCTGAGCAGGCTCATTAAGGACTCAGGCACTCAGCGCATACTTACTGCATGCCTGGTCCATGCAGGCAGGTTTTAGGTAAGGGATGAAAGCATGAAGCTTATCTTCCAGTGGGCATGACAGGTAACAAAGTGAATTCATGCTGTCTGCATTACTTTGGAAAGGGTAGTGGTGTGAGGAAAGCAAAGCGTTTGGCTTCAGGGAAGCAAGACCGCATCCAGGCCCAGTCAGGAGCTTACTGCCCCTGAAGGGGATCCAGGAGGTGAGTGTGCAGGACTGGACGAGGATGGGAAGGAGGCGAGCAAAGCGAGGACCAGAGGGGACCCCGGGGCCAGAGCGTGTGCAGCCCCATTTGCAGGACTCTGGCTTTCCGCTGTGGGGTCAGGAAAGCATGCGGGCCTGGAGCAGTGCAGTGGCCCCCCTTGGTTCCAGAGCTTATCCTGGCTGCGCTGCTGAACACGGGTGGTCGGGGACAAGGTTGGAAGCTGGGAGGCCTGTCAGGTGGTGTTGCAAGAACTCAGGTGAGGGACGAAGGTGGCTGTGATTGGAACCGAAGCAACGCAGGTGGTGAGAGCGGTGTGGGCTTTGGAGATGCACATTTTGATTTTCACACGTGTTTTGATTTTTAAAACATTTTGTTTATATATAATTCATAGACCATAAAACTCACCCATGTCAAATATACAATGTAACGCTTTTTTTTTTTTTGCATAGGCAGGCACCCGGGATCCAACCATCCCGGGTCTCCAGCACGGCAGGCAAGAGCTATGCCCCCAAGTCGCGTGTCGGCCCTGCATTGTCCTACTTGTCGGCCATCACCACAGTCTAAGTTTAGATTTTCATAATGGATTTTGGATGGATTCTGAAGGCAGAATCAAATGTAGCTTCCTAAGTGTTCTCCCTGGTTTACCCAGTGTCATCCCTCAAAGTACAGGTTGCTTTGTGTCAGCTTCTGCTTATAGACTTTTAATGCTTGCTGCTTGAATGTAAGGTAAATACAGAAAAATCTTACTGTGACCTAGTAAGGCCCTCGGTCCTGAGGTGTCTCATCATTCCCACCGTCTCAGTCCTCGGCCTCTACAGGGGACCTCAACGCCTTGCTAGGAAAGTAAGGGGCAGGCAGGCACGAGGGCGGATGGGGGTCATTGCCCGTTAGACCTGCTTTGCCTCACCCCTTCTGCGTCCTAATGTATGAAGTGGGGTAGGGCAGTGACTGCCCGCGGAGCTGGGGGAGCTAGACGAACGCGCGGGGAGGGGGAGGGGAGGAGGAGCGACAGTGCGTGGGGGGGTGGAGGGGGAGCGGTGGTGCGCGGTGGGGGGGGCAGTGGGTCGGTGCGGGGAGTGGCGATGCGGGGCGGGCAGCTGCGGGGCATGGGGTAGGGGTGGCGGTGCACGGGAGCCGCATGTGAATGTCGCTGTCTCATGCCTGTCACCATTTCCAGGCTTGGCTTCAGCCTCGCTCTGGAGAGAGGCTTACCCATCCCCTCCCCACTTGGCTCCTACAGGCGCTCACCTTTTTCCAAGCATTCTTTCCTGAATTGAATTACATATTCCATGGGGTTATTCGTTGAGCGTAATCAAGTCTCCTTAGTTGAGTTGAAGTTCAGTGACAGTGGGAATTTCTATCACCGCTGTTTTTTTCTACATCCAAAATAATGTCTGATTCAGAGTACATATTCAGTAAATATTAACTGGCATGAGTGAGATATTATGAAATCCAACCCTTCCACTTTCTTGCCTGCTCTGCCTTTGCAGCCTCACCCTCCGAGGCTCTGAAATGCCTTTTCTTCCACGCTCACCACACTGTGTGCCGCTCTCCCGGCAATAACCTGGCTGAATAAATGGAGGCTGGTCCTTCAAGGATCTCTTAACATTGCTTTTTCCACATGTCAAATGCCATCCCCCCAAATCACTAAAACCCTTGTTGAGTGCACTGCTTGCCCTGGTGAGGGAGAACACTGCCTCATCAAAGTGGGGAAAGGACACTGCTGGGTGTTTATTGACATTTTGAAGTCTGGTTTCAGGCGAGGCTCATGATAGAATAGTTTAAGATCAGTGGACACAGCAAGATGAGGATTATGGGGGCAAGGTTTCTACAGATTGTTGGAGTGGAAACTGCATTTTGATATTTTCTCTTGAGTTGCTGACTCTTGGGAAGAAACAACAAAGTTAATTGCAACTTTTATATTCCTGAGCAAGGGTTTCTGGGCGTTTTATATTCCTGAGCAAGGGTTTCATGCGGACCAGAGGGTCAATAAACTTTTCCCACAATAGGTCAGGTAATAAATATTTTAGGCTTTATGGCTGTTCTAGTTTGCTAACTGCCGGAATGCAACACACCAGAGATGGATTGGCTTTTAATAAAAGGGGATTTATTTTGTTAGTACTTCAGAGGAAAGTCAGCTAACTTTCCACGGAGGTTCTTTGTTATGTGGAAGGCACAGGATGGTCTCTGCTGGTCTTCTCTCCAGGCCCCTGGGTTCCAGCAACTTTCCCTGGGATGAGTTCTTTCTGCATCTCCAAAGGCCTGGGCTGAGCTGCAAGTGCTGAGATGAGGAATGCTGAGCTGCTTAGGCTGTGCTACGTTGCGTTCTCTCATTTAAGCACCAGCCAATTAAGTCAAACATCACTCATTGCAGCAGACACACCTCCTAGCTGACTGCAGATGTAATTAGCAACAGATGAGGGTCACGTACCATTGGCTTATGTCTGCAGCAACAAAACTAGGTACGCTCACCTGGCCAAGTTGACAACTGAATCTAACTAACACAATGTCCATATAGTCCTTGTCACTGCTCAGCTCTTGTTTGTGGCAGGAAAGAAGCCCCAGGCTTTGCAGACACTGGGCCTGGCCATGTGCCAGGGAAGCTCATTTGCAGGAGCAGGGGAGCTCTGGGGGCCATACATCAATGAGTCCTGAAAAGTAAGTAAAATGCATAGGAAGTGTTTATTCTCCAGGTCTCCTTCTGTGGTCATTCTTTAATGTGAGCTGAGAGATGGAGACCATTAATATTTGGGCGTGTGTGATCAGACCACATCTTCACCACAATGTGAGCTTCCAGGGGGTTAGGTTTCCTGCTCTTCTGCCTGGATGGTTATTTGTTGAGTCCTTGGCATGATGGGATCACAGTTCGTGCTGAATGCTGTAGCACGAACACAAAGAAAGAGAAGGCTCACTGTCAGAGCGTGGGGTCTGTTTCTCAGACAGGAGCCAAGAGTAGAGGATTAAACCAAGAGGATAAATCCCATTCCTGATCTGAAGAGCCTGTAGAACCAGATATATGGTTACTAGATAAATTACCTAATTTTATGGGTTTTTTTTTGTTTTCTTCCCTGATCCTTTCATTAATATTAGAAATCTGGAGAGGTCTCCAGGGATGTAATGCAAGGACAGTACTCTTTCACTAAAGCAGCATGTCCCCTTGAAAGAACAGTGTTATTTTGCAAGTGGCTCTACTTTGCACTTCCACTTACCCAGTTTTATGAGCATTTTGGCCTAGGAGTTTGTGGCATTGCTAACTTGCCTGCTATTCTCTGAAATATTGCTGGTTTGATTCTCCCTACTTTCTGGGTCTCTTGTAAAAAAAGCACTTGAAGAAAGAAGAAAGCAATCCAGAATTCCCCTCAAATGTTTTGGCTGGGAAATACTGAGTTGGGAAAATCCTCTCTGGGGTGTCCTTCCTCCCACAATTTGCCTCCAGGCAAAAGTAGCTATATAGAATGGAAGGAGTGTCAAAAACAAAACTATAGAGGCAAAACAGAAACAGAACAAATCAAGATTCCTGGAGAAGTAACAGAGGAACAAAAGCTTTCCCCAGGGCATGGAATAATTGCAGAAATTACCAACAATTTAAACAGCTTAGATGAAATGGATACATTCCTAGAAACACATGAACAACCTACGCTGACACGGGAAGAAATAGAAGATTTCAACAGACCTATCACATGTAAAGAGATTGAATCAGTCATGCAAACCTTCCACAAAGAAAAGCCCAGGACCAGATGACTTCACAGTGGAATTCCACTGATTAGACAAAGACGAATTATACTACCAATCTTCTCAAGGTCTTCCAAGAAATTGAAGAGGAAGGAAACTACATAATTCATTCTGTAGGGCCAATAAAGAAACTACAAGAAAAGAAAATTACAGACCTGTCTCTCTAATGAACATAGATGTGAAAATCCTCAACAAAATACTTACAAATCAAATCCAACTGCACAATAAAGAATCATACACCATGATGAACCATGATGAATGTTTTTATCCCAGGTATGCAAGGTTGGTTCAACACAAGAAAATCAGTTAATGCCCATTAACAAATGGAAGGGGAAAACACCACATGATCATCTCAATTGATGCAAAAAAGGCATTTGAGTAAATTCAGTATCCTTACTTGAAAAAATAAATTTGGAAAAATAGGAATAGAAGGAAACTTCCTCAACATAATAAAGGACATATATGAAAATCACACAGTTAACATCATACTCAGTGGTGAAAGATTGAAAGTTTCCCTCTAAGATAGGGAACAAGACAGGAATACCCACTGTCACCATTGTTAGTCAACATTGTGCTGGAAGTTCTAGCTAGTGCAGTTAGGTAAGAAAAAGAAAGAAATCGTGTCCGCATTGTAAAGGAAGAAGTAAAACTATTTGCAGATGATATGACCCTATATAGAGAAAGTCCTGAAAAATCTCCTATAGAGCGACTACCAGAGCAGATAAATGAGTATAATAAAGTGGAAGAACACAAGATCAAGACCCCCAAAATCAGTAGTCGTGAGAAGCTATAAAAGATTTTAAACCATCTGAGTAGTCTGCCTAGATGACAAAGATTCTGTGTCTTATCAGACATAGATATATTGAAATGTATGTTGACCATTTCCTTGCTTATTGTTTTTGAAAATGCCTTCTCTCTTTAAAAAAAATTATGTATTTTTAAAATCATGTTAATGCCTCTGTTTACTTTCAAACTTTTATGCCACTTAAATAAATAAAGAACAACAACAACAACAATAAAAATCAGTTATTTTAGTAAAGAGCATTCTGAGGAGGAAATCAAGAAGAAAAATCCAGTTACAATAGCAATTAAAAGAATTAAATATCTAGGAGTAAAATTAACCAGGGAATTAAAGGACTTATATACAGAAAAATACAAAACATTGCTAAAAGAAATCAAAGAAAACCTAAATAAATGGAAGGACATCATGTTCATGGGTGGGAAACCAAATATTGTTAAGATGTTAATGCTACACAAACTGATTTACAGATTCAACACAATCAAAATTCTAACAGCCTACCTTGCAAAAATGGAAAAGCCTACTATTAAATTTAATTGTAGGATAATGGGCTCCAAATACATCTTGGAAAAATAAAATGAAGATGTTAGAGATCTTGCACTTCCTGACTTTAAATCATATTGTGAAACCACAGTGCTCAAAACAGCATGCTGCTGACATAAAGATAGGTACACTGACCAACGGAATAAAATCAAGAGTTCAGAAATACACCCTTAACATGACCCGTTGATACTTGACAAGGCTGCTAAGTCCACTCAGCTGGGCAAGACTAGTCTTCAGCAGCGGTGCTGGGAGAACTGGATATCCACATGCAAAAGAATTGTAGAAGACCCCTATCTCACCCCATATATAAAAGTTAACTTAAAATGGATCAAAGACCTAAGACCAGGACCATAAAACTCCTAGAAGAAAATGTAAGGAAGCATCTTCAGGATTTTCTGGTAAGCAGTGTTAGACTTTATGCTGAGAACACAAGTGATGAAAAAAAAAGTAGTAAATGGGGCTGCCTCAAAATAGAAAAAGTTCTTCAAAGGACTTTGTCAAGAAAGTGGAATGATAGTTAATTCAATGGGAAAAATATTTGGAAACCAAATATCTGATGAAGTTTAATATCCTGAATATATAAAGAAATCCTACTATTCAAAAATAAAAAGACAACCCAATTATAAAACAGACAAAAAACTTAGACATTTCTCTGAAAGGGAAACACTAATGGCTGTAAAGCACATGAAAAGATGCTTGTCATGGTCGGGCAGATGCTTGTCATGGTCGGGCTCATATGTCAACTTGGCCAGATGCTGATACTTTTTGTCTGGTTGGGCAAGTGCTGGCCTGTCTGTTGCCATGAGGACATTTCATAGAATTAAATCATGATCATGTCAGCTGCATCCATAGCTGATTCCATTTATAATCAGCCAAGGGGAGTGTCTTCTTTAATGAGTGATGCTCAGTCTAATCACTGGAAGCCTTTTAAGGAGGATTCAGAAGAGACAGGCTCTCTTCCTGCTTTGGCTGGTAAGCCTCTCCTGTGGAGTTCATCCAGACCCTCCATCAGAAACATCAGCTTCACAGCCTACTGTACAGATTTTGGACTCAACATTCCCACGGTTACGTAAAACACTTTTATAAATTTTATATTTATGAATATTTCCTGTTGGTTCTGTTTCTCTAGAGAACCCTAACTAATACAACTTGGTACCAGGAGTGGTTCTTAAGAAATAGAATCTTAAAGATGGGTTTTTACGATTGGTTTTCTACTCTGACTGGACTCAGAGGCACTAAGGACTCTGATTCCTGTAATCAAAATGATACTGCCAATCCATGGGTGAGTTGGCAAAAGAGATAGTCAGAATGTCACCATTCAATTCTTTTAATGCTTTGCTTATATGCCAGGCTCTGGGGGATAATGTTTTGACACCTTTACAGAATTTTGTAGAAATAGGAGGTATAGAGATGTTGGCTGGTTGTTGTTGGATACACTGTATACATTAATGAGTGAGAGGGATGGGCTTAAGGCTTCAAATGAGACGCTTACATGCCGTGTGAAAGATGTAGAAGTTTCTACGAGTGTTCTGAAGGAAAAGCTAATTTCCTGTAGCCATAGACTTGAGATCTCTGAAAATCAGACTCAGAATCTTATTGTTAGAGTAGCAACTTTACAGTGTAAACTGAAATCTCAGTCTTGGATGGTGTCTGCCATTAAAGTGAGGGCATTGATTGGAAAGGAGTGGGACCCTGAAAAATGGAATGGCGACATGGATTGATAATGATGCCAGTGGCGAGGTTGAAACCCTAGGTCATGCTGAATCTTTTCTAGATAACGTTGTAATCATCTGCCCTGAGGACATAGCCGCCCCACCTCCTGCCTACCTTGAGGAGTTGGCCACCCAGCCTCCACTGGAAGGGATTAGCCCTAGAGTGACTAATCCTATTTCACCAGATGAAACTGCAAATGGATACCCTGAAGCAAATGGCTTGGAAGATACTTCTAATTCTTTTCATGACCCACTCCCATCACCCCTCATTTCTTCCAGACCTGTTACTAGACTAAACTTCCAACAGGCCCCTAAAGGTGAGGTACAAAGTATCACACGTGAGGAGATACGTTATACTCCAAAAGGACTGTATGAGTTTTCCAATTTATATAGACAGAAATCAGGGGAATATGTGTGGCAATGGATTTTAAGGGTGTGGGATAATTGTAGGAGGAATATGAAGTTGGGTCAGGCTGAATTTATTGATATGGGCCCATTAAGCAGAGATTTTGCATTCAGTGTTACAGCTCAAAGGGTTAGAAAAGGTATTAACAGTTTGTTTGGATGGTTGGCTGAAACATGGATCAAAAAGGTGGTTCAGATTACCTGAGGTTGAAATGCCAGAACTGCCCTGATATAATGTAGATGAGGGGATCCAAAGTCTTAGAGAGTTTGGAATGTTAAAGAAATGCAACTCTTTCACACCTAGTAGAGTGGTCACTATTAAAAACAAAACAGAAAGCTAAAAGTGTTGGAAAGGATGTTTAGAAATAGGAACACTCACTCGTTACCGATGGGAATGTGAAATGATGCCACTGCTGTAGAAGACAGTTGGCATATGATCCAGCATTAACTTCTACTTAGTATATACCTAGAAGAACTGAAAGCAGGGACTTGCACAGACACTTGCAGACCAATGTTCATAGCAGCATTATTCACAGTTGGCAAAAGATGAAAGCAACCCAAGTGTCCATCAACAGATGAATGAATAAATAAACAAAACGTGGTATGTGTATACACACACACACACACACACACACACACACACGATGGAAGATTATCCAGCTGGAAGCAGTGAAGCCCTGAAGCATGTGATAACATGGGTGAGCCTTGAGGACATCCTGTTGAGTGAAATAAGCCAGACACAAAGGACAAGTATTTTATGAGATCACAGAAAAGCAAACTCACAGAGTTAGAGTATAGACCATAGGTCACCAGGGTTAGAGAATGGGGAGTTGACGCTTGACCAAGGTCTCTCCATAGGCCGATGGTAAAGGTGTGGAAATGGATGGTGGTGACAGAAGCACATTATTGTGAGTGAAGACAACGGCACTGACCTATACAGGTGAATATGGCTAAGTCGAGCCTTTACGGTGGACGTGTTGCTAGAACAAAATTAAAAGATAAACATGAGACTGTACAGCACAGGGAGCCCTGTTGTGGATGATAGGCCCAGGTCAACAGGCGAGTATAAGAATGTTCTTTCACGGTTATGACAAATGTATGATGTTAATACAACGTGGTAACAATAGAGAGGTCTGTGGGGAAATACACCTAGTGCAGATAATGGACAATAGATAGAGCTGTTTTAATAGTCCCTTTCAATTGTAACAAAGCTAACTATTGTTTAAAAATAGTACAACTATAAGAAAAATTCTATCAATATTAGCACGTTTCATGCCAATGCCAGGTGTTGGTGGTGGGGTGGAGTATGGGAATTCTGTATTTTATGCATGATTGTTTTGTAAACTCACAATTATTCTAGTAAAAATAAATGCTTATCTCTCTCTGACCTTGTAGTTAGTAACATATGCTTGTCTTCTGAACTAGTTTGCAGGGGCTGTTTCTTAGTTCACCTTACAATGCCTGGCAATATTAGATGATTAATTCATGTTTGTTAAATTTTATCATGACTAATATGCCTTACATTTTAAATTAAGGAAAAATCTCTAGCCAAAACATTTTATATTGGGATCAAGCTATTATTTCTTTAAAGGGTATTTTGCTTTTGAAATGGTAATAAAGCATGTCTTTATTTACCTGATATGCATTTCTTTCCTCCATTTTTGTCTACTTTCTAATTTGGGGGAGAATTATAGGCTGTCAAGGACCAGTAGATAATCAAGTAGTAATTTATTTGTCATTGACCCAAGGATTGTTTTGTCTGTCTCCATGGATGTGCTCTTCTTTTTCTGACAGGTGTTTTCTTGAGGCTTAGGTGCCTCAAGAATGCTTGTGTGTTAGAAATTTTGTCCTCCTTTGCCCCTTGCAGTGTATGAGGCACCCTTCAGCCTCCACTGCTTTCTCTGCCCCTGCTGCACCCACCCACCCACCTCCTGGGCCAGGGGTTAAGTCTCTAGACCTCTTGGAGGACATCTTACTGTGGGAGTTGTTGGGCACTTGGCATACGTTTAGATTGTTATATTCTAAATTTGTCATTGCTTGAAAATCATTTGAGGAATTTAAAAAATAGATATGTAAATATAAACATTTTTATATAATAAAATATATAATAAATAGGTATTAAGATTTTATGTATAAATTCATATATAAACACTTAATATTCTAAAAATAAACACACACACGCACACACACTGGGTCTCACTCTGGTGAGTGAATTAGCGTCTCTTTGCAGGGAGACTGGGAAGGTGCATTTTTAAAGATTTCCAAATGATTGTAATGTGGCTCTCCAGCATTTGGGAGCCGCTGATCAAAATGACCTGTAAGGTAAACAATATTTGTGAATACACTATTCATTCTCTTTTGCTGCAGTAGTTCTAAAGCAGATGTACAGTGTTTTTTTTTTTTGTTTGTTTGTCACCAGAGACAAATAGTTAAAGAGGAGTTAAATAGTTAAAAGATAATGATCTCATACTGTCTTCCTGGATTTTTAGGGCCAAGATCTGGGCTCATGGATATGGTAGAAGTGTGCTGTAATCCAGATTTTTCATTTGGAACAGTTAAGAAAATCATAACTAATTATCTATTTCTGATTCTTCTAATGTTGCAAAGTTTGTTATAAAAGAAATGCAATTACTAGTTCTCCAGGGATCGTTCCCCAGGGATCAGCTCATGGAGAAAAGTTCTCTTTTTTTTTTTTTTTTAACTTGTTTATTGTGAAAAAGAACATATATGTAAAAAAGCAATAGATTTCCAAGTACATTTTAACAAGTAGTTATACAACTTTTAAACTTTTGTATGGGTTACAGTTCCACAATTTTTCATTTTTTTTTCTAGCTGCTCTAAGACACTGGAGACCAAAAGAAATATCAATGTATTAATTAGCAGTCATACTCCTTTGTTAAATCCTTTATTTTCTATTATATTCTTTCTTCTCTTTTTTCTTTTTTTTGTGAAAAATAATATATATACAAAAAAGCAATTTTCAAAGTACATTGCAACAATTACTTGTAGAACAGATTTCAGAGTTTGAAATGGCTTACACTTCCACAATTTTAGGTTTTTACTTCTAGCTGCTGTAAGGTACTGGAGACTAAAAGAAATATCAGTATAATGATTCAACAATCATACTCATTTGTTAAACCCTGCCTTCTCTCTATAACTCTACCATCACCTTTGATCTTTCTCCCACTCTTTAGGGGTACTTGGGCTATGCCCATTGTAACTTTTTCATGTTGGACGGGGCAGTAGATAATATGGGGTAGGGAGATGGAAGTAGCTGATGTTCTGGAGAGGCTGGGTCCTCTGCATTTCAGGACTTATCGGGTCCAGGGACCCATCTGAAGGTTGTTGGTTTCTGGAAAGCTCCCCTAGTGCGTGGAACCTTTGTAGAGTCTTAAGTAATGTCCCAGGTGTTCTTTAGGAAAAAGTTCTCTTCTGATGCCTCTTTCCAGCAGCATACCTTGACTGGCTTTTGCAGACACTGTGCTGACAGCTGGCCGTGACAGGGCCCTCGAAGTGTTTGACCTGAATGCAGGCTGCAGCGCGGCAGTGATACCAGAAGCCCATTCACGACCTGCCCACCAAATTTGTCAAAATACAGTGAGTATATTAGTGGATAATATACAAAATTTGTAAAATCATATGTATAAAGGGTTTAACAGATGCAAATAAATGAGTGATCCGGTTTTATAATTGTTAGCTACCAAATTCAGTGTCATGTTTTTAGTGATCATTAAATTTTTCCAAGCTTTAATGTTTGAACTTAGAAGATACTTCAGTGTCATACTGAATGTTGATTTTTGTACTTTTGTGTTTGATTATTGCATGGGCCCATTTTTAGACTTTATGGTGTTATTTTCTCACTGAAAACTTGGTAGAGAGTTTGGATATTTTCAAGTAGAGTAATAATCAGGATGATGATAGTCAAATAGATGTTGTAGGTATGCAAAGCAGCCTTGGTAAATTAATAGCCTTTCTTTTAAATGGTCGGTGTGGGGTATAGCCAGTCCATTTTGATTTAGAGATTATTTAAAAATATACAGAGCTCTGGGCTAGAGATTTGTTAGGAGAGGATATAACATTTTTCACAATTTCATTGTTCATTTTTGCACATTGATGATCTCTCTCAGAGCTGCTGAATCCAAAAGACATTTTGTTGCACAAAACAGGATTTAAGTCTTATGGACAGATCTATTTTGGCTTTTGGACTTAAATTAAATTTAGATTTTTGATATATTTGAAATGGCTTTCCAAGTTAAAGGTCTACTTTTCAGTGCTTTTTTTAATGTTTAACTTTTTTTTTAACTTTTAAAATTGTAAAATATAACATTAATACAAAGCAGAGAAAGAAAAAAGCAGTAATTTTCAAATACATTTCAAAAAGTAGTTACAGAACAGACCCCAGAGTTTGTCATTAACTACTATTTCACCATCTCAGATTTTTCCTTCTCGCTGCTCCAAAACACTGGAGGCTGGAAGTGATATTAACACAGTGATTCAGCAGCCTACTCGTTTGTTAAATCCCATTTTCTCTGTTATAACACCTCCTTCTCCAATTTCATCCTTCTCCCAATCTGTAGGGATCTTTGGGCAATGCCTGTTCTGACTTTTTCATGTTGAGAAGTGGAGTCCACACTAAAGCATAGGGGAATGGAATCAGTTGATAACCCTAGAGAGGCTGGTCCCTCTGGGCTTCAGAACTTATCAGACCTAGGAACCTTCTGGGGATTATATATTCTAGGAAGGCAAACTTAGTGCACAAAACCTTTATAGAGTCTCAGTTCAAGCCCTAGGTGTTCTTAAGAGTCAGCAGGAGTGATGATGGTTGGGTTGAGCAAACCATGGCAATGAGCGCTGTCTAACTGAAGCTTGCATAAGAGCAGCCTCCAGAACAGCCTCTTGACTCCATTTGATCTCTCTTGGCCACTGATGCCTTAATTTATTATACTTCTTTCCCCCCTTTTGGACAGAAAGGTGCTGTCCATCCCACGGTGCCAGGGCCAGACTCATCCTTGGGAGTCCAACATCACATTTTCAGGAAGACTTTCACCCCTGGATGTCATGTCCCATATAGGGGGGACGGTACTGAGTTTCCTTGCAGAGTTGGGCTTAGAGAGAGAGAGAGGCCACATTTGAGCCGCAAACACATCTGAGTCACAAAGAGGCCCTAGAAGCAACTCTTAGGCCTTGTTATAGGTAGGTTTAGCTTCTCCACTACAGAAATAAGTTTCATAAGAGCAAGCCACAAAATCCAGGGCTTGGCCTATTTCCTTGGGAGTCCCCAGTGGTTGAAAGGGTACCAAGGTTTCCCAGATAAGAAAGTTTAATAATATATATATTAATGTATGTATTTTTTTCCCCTTTGGAACCTCAAGTGACTCGACCAATATGTTCTAATTATCAGCCCACCATAATCTGATATGTATCCGGGTATTTTATTAAGCTGTACAGAATTACAAGTCCTTATTCCCGTTCTGAACTCCAGGAGTTAGTGTTATTTGTATGAGCTATCCAGACAGGTGGATTTATATTTTGTGTTAGAGAAAATGTAGGTTCTAGACACAGTGATCCTCTCTGCCTTTGGTCTCCTATAGCAGCTGAAAGTCTAGGGCACACACACCATCATCTTCTACCTTGTATGCTGATTTACCTTAGGCCCAGCTAGATCGACTTCGCTTTTATCTCTAACTGGGCCTGATCTCTTTTTCGGTTACTTTAATTGTTATTGTATTGAGCTCTGCTAACTTTCAGGGCTGCAGCTCTCCATTTCTGGGTCTGAAATGTCACAGGGTTATTCAGAGTTGCAGGGAAACACCATCTGATGCCCATACAGCTCAGGGTCTCAGAACCTAGAAATACATTCACAACGTCAGACTCAGTGTAGCTGCTCTAAGGGCTCACAGTCTAGGCTGCAGTTTTCTTACAAGTATTTTTGAGAGAGACCTTACCATATTTGTTCTTTTGTTTCTGGCTTATTTTGCAGAACACATTGTCCCCAAAGTTTATTCACTGTATGCCTCTCGATATCTTTCCTTTTTTGTAGCTGCACCATATTCCATCATATAAATGTGTCACAGCTCACCATTCTGCTTCTCAGTCATTGCACCCTTCAGCTCCCTCAATCCATTGGGCACCATGAGAGAATGTCCAAAATAAACAAACCATGTCTTACAGTGTCCACATTAGTTGTACAATGAGGAGCACTCTCAATTTCAGACAGTTTTCATTGGCTCATAGAGACAAAGAACTGACAAACACAATGTCACCAGCTATCAAACCAACACTACCCCTTATCACTTGCCCCCCCCATCAGTTAACCCTGGCAGTGCTGTTGTACTGTTGATGACTTCCTGTTAACTATTGGCCATAGCATGCATTTTTTATTTCCACCCTATACCCCTCTGCTATTGACTCTTTGTCCAATATCAAACTTTTGAAATAGCTCATGTGAGAACTTGTTTATACTTGTAGTTTTTGTCAGTGGGACAGATGGCACCATACATCTCCTTTCATTCTTATTCACCTTCAATATGGCAGTGTGATTTATAAGCCCACTGACTAGTTACCCTCACTTCTATCTGTCCTCTTGCCTTTAAGTTAAACCTCTTAGGGTAGCCTTTCCCCTTCTTTAGCTTCTGTGTACATCTAGGCCTGCTATATTCCACAGTGTAGCTTCTCAGCTTACCTTTACTAGAGACAAAATAGCGAAATCATACAGTATCTGTCCTTTGCGTCTGACTTGTTTCGCTCAGCACTGTCCTCAAGGATCATCCATATTGTCATATGCTTCGGGACCTCATTTTATCTTACTGCTGCATAATATTCCATCATATATATATTTTGTTTATCTACTCATCTGTAGATGGGCACCTGTGTTGTTTCCATCTCTTGGCAATTGTGACTAGTGCCGCTGTGAACATCAGTGTGCAAGTGTCTGTTCATGTCACTGCCCTCAGCTCTTCTGGTATATGCCAAGTATTGGTATTGCTGGGTCATAGGAAAACTCAATATTTAGTTTTCTGAGGAATTGCCAAACTGTCTTCTACAGCAGCTGCCCCATTATATATTCCCACCAGTGGTGCAAAAGAGTTCCAATTTCTCCACATCCTCTCCAACATTTGTAGTTTTCTGTTTGTTTAATAGCAGCCATTCTTAAAGGTGCGAGGTGATATCTCATTGTCATCTTGATCTGCATTTCCCTTATAGCTAATGAAAATGAGTATCTCTTCATGAGCTTTTGAGCCATCTGTATTTGCTCTTCAGAAAAGTGCCAGTATCCGCTGCCCATTTTATAATTGGGTTGTTTGTTCTTTTATTGTTGAGCTGCACAATTTCTTTATGGACACAGGATATCAAGTCTTTATTTAATATTTGGTTTCCAAATATTTTTTCCCATTGAGTTGGCTGCCTCTTCACCTTTTTGACAAAGTGCTTTGAGACACAAAAGCTCTTGATCCTAAGGAGTTCCCATTTTTTCTCTACTGCTTTGTACTTTAGTTATAAAATTTAAGAAGCTACCTCCTATTACTAGATCTTGAAGATGTTTCCCTGCATTTTCTTCTAGGAGTTTTATGGTAATGGGTGTTATATTTAGGTCTTTAATCCAGTTTGAATTAATTTTTTTGCATCAGTGTAAGGTAGGGTCCTCTTACATTTGGCTATTGATATCCCATTCTTCCATGCCCATTTATTGAAAATGCTATTCTATCCCAGTTCAATGGATTTGGTGGCCTTATCATAGATCAATTTTCCATAGATTTGGTGGTCTGTCTCTGCACTCTCAATTCTATTCCACTGGTGAGTCTTTCTATCTTTGTGCCAGTACCATGCTGTTTTTACTACTGTGGCTTTATAGTAAGCTTTAAAGTCAAGAAGTGATAGTCTTCCCAATTTGTTCTTTTTTTTTAAAGGAGATCTTTAGCTATTAGGGGTCTCTTTGCCTTCCAAATAAATTTAATAACTACCTTTTCCAAGTCTTCAAAGTGTGTTGTTGGAATTTTGGTTGGCATTGCATTGGATCTGTAGATCAGTTTGGGTAGAATTGACGTTCTAATGACATTCTGCCTTCCTATCCATGAGCATGGAACATCTTTCTGTCTATTTAGATCATTTTTAATTTCTTTAAGCAATGTTTTGTAATTTTCTGTGTACAAATCCTTGATATCCCTAGTTAGGCTTATTCCTAGATACCTGATTCTTTTGGTCACTATTTTGAATGGAATTTTTCCTTAATTGTTTCCTCAGATATTTCATTGCTTGTGTATAGATGCATCACTGATTTTTGTACATTAATCTTGTATCCAGCTACTTTGCTGAATTTGTTTATTAGCTCAAGTAGCCTTCTCATATATTTATCAGGGTTTTCTAAGTATAGGATCATATCATCTGCAAATAATGAAAGTTTTACCCTTTCTTTTCCTATTTGGATGCCTTTTATTTCTTTCTCCTACTAACTGCTCCAGCTAGGACTTAAGTACAATGTTGAATAATGGTGGTGACAGTGGGCATCCTTGTCTCATTCCTGACCTTAGGGGGGAATGCTTTCAGTCTCTCACTGTTGAGTTATGATGATGGCTATGGGTTTTTCATATATGTGCTTTATGATACTGAGAATATTTCCTTTGATTCCTACCTTTTGAAGTGTTTTTGTCAGGAAAGAATGTTGAATTTTGATGAGTGCTTTTTCAGCATCTATTGTTATGATCAGCATCTATTGTTATGCTTATGTGATTTTTCCCTTTTAGTTGGTTAATGTACTGCATTACTTGATTGATTTTCTTGTGTTGAACCATCCTTGCATTCCTGGTACAAGCCCCACTTGGTTGTGGTGTATAATTCTTTTAATGTGTTGTTGGATTCGATTTGCTAGTATTTCGTGGAGAATTTTTGCATCTGTGTTCACTAGGGAAATTGTCTGTAATTTTCCTTTACTGTAGCATCTTTATCTGGTTTTGTTATTAGAGTGATGTTAGCGTCATAAAATGAGTTAGGTAGTGTTTTGTTTTCCTCATTTTTTTTTTGGAAGAGTTTGAGCAGGATTAGTGTTAGTTCTTTTTGAAATATTTGATAAAATTCCCCTATGGGAATTTTATCTGGCCCTGGACTCTTCTTTGTGGGAAGATTTTTGAATGACTGATTCAGTCTCTTTACTTGCAATTGATTTGTTGAGATCTTCTGTTTCTTCTCAAGTCTGGATAGATATTTTGTGCATTTCTAGGAGTTTGTCCATTTTATCTACAGCATCTAGCTTATTGGTATAGAGCTCTTGATAGTATTCTCCTGTGATTTTTAAAATTTCTTCAGGATCCATGGTTATGATCCCCTCTCATTTCTGATTTTGTTTATTTGTGTCCTCTCTCTTTTTTACTTTGTTAGTCTAGCTAGGGGTCCATCAATTTTCTTAAAGAACCAACTTTTGGTTGTGTTGATTCTTTCTATTTTTTAAATTGTTCTCCAGTTTATTTCTGCTTTAATCTTTGTTATTTCTGTCCTTCTATTTGCTTTGGGGTTAGTTTGCTGTTCTTTCTGTAAATTCTCCAGGTGAGTAGTTAAGTCTTCAGTATTTGCTTGTTCTTGTTTTTTAATATAGGCATTCAGGCAAAAAATTTCCCTCTCAGCACTACCTTTGCTGTATTCCATAAGTTCTGCCATATCCCATAAGTTGTATTCTCATTATTATTCATGTTTAATCCATTAATATTCAAGGAATTTACTGTAGAAGCAGTTCTTGAATCTACCATCTTATCCTTTAGTTTTAATTTGTCAGATCTATATATTCTTTTCCTTCTCTCTCTTTTTATTCTTTAAATGCCATTCCTGGTACTCTCATTCTGTGCCCTCCTCCAGACCTCCTTTTTTTTTCAACTGACAGGTCTCCCCTCAGAATTTCTTGTAGTACAGGTCTCTTGTTGACTAGTTCTCTCAGTCTTTGTTTGTCTTTGAAAATTTTAATCTCTCCCTCAATTTTGAAGGTCAGCTTAGCTGGATAAATATTTTTGGCTGGAAGCCTTTCTCATTCAGGATCTTGAATATATCATACCACTGCCTTCTTACTTCCATGGTGCCTGCTAAGTAGTCTGAACTCAGTCTTATGTGTCTTCCTTTGTATGTAGTACGTTGGTTTTCTTGTGCTGCTTTCAGGGTTTTTCATTTCTCTTCAACATTTGACAGTTTGATTAGTATATATCTTGGAGTAGGCCTGTTTGGATGACTTCTTTTTGGACTTTGTTGGACCTCTTTGCTTTGTGTATATATGTCTTTTATAAGGGTTGGGAATTTTTCCAGCTTATATCTTCCACTAAGTTTCCCAGCCTTTTACTCTTCTTTTCTCCTTCTGGGACAATAGTGATTATTATATGTATGGCCTTTCATTTCCCATCATTTCCCTAAGATCCAATTCCATTTATTCCATCTTTCTTGCCATTGGTCTTTTGTGCACTCTAGTTCAATTGTTCCTTCTTCTGGCTCGCTTATTCTTCCTTCTGCATCTTCACATCTGCTATTGTATGTCTCTAGTGTATTTCTAATTTGGTCTACTGTATCTTTCATCACCATGCGATCTGCCATTTTTCTAGTTAATCTTTTGAATTCTTTTTTTATACTTTTCTAGTGTCTTCCTGATATACTTTATTTCTTTATAAATATCCTTGAGTAGTTGTTCCCTATTCTGAGTTCCCTCCAGAGTTTTGATTTGGTTGTGTGGCTGGACCATTTCTGTTTCGATCTTCACATGCTTTGTGATTTTCTGTTGTTTTGGGGACATTTGATTATCTTAAAATGTTATTTTGCAAGTTGCTTTCTTTCGCTCATCTAAAATTTTTGTATTTACTTGGTTTGCATTGAAGGTTTCCTTTTTCACTTGATTTGTCAATAATTTTCTGCCAAAGGCCTGGATTTCATGTATGGGTGCAAGTCTCCTTAAGGAATGTTGTATTGAAGCCTCCAACTTTGATTGTAGAGATGTCTGTTTCTCCCTTCAGCTTTGCCAGTTTGCCTCATGTATTTTGGGTCACCCTGGATTGGTCCATAAGTATTTATGATTATTTCTTCTTGGTGGATTGTCCCTTTTATTAATACGTAGTCCTTCTTCTCTCTTGTAACAGTTTTTGACTTAAAGTCTGTTTTGTCTGATATTAGTATAGCCACCCCAGCTCTGTTCTGGCTACTTTTTGTTTGCATGGAATATTTATTCCCATCCTTTCCTGTTTGTGCTTTTGGGTCTAAGGTGAGTCTCTTTTAAGCAACATACAGTTTGATCATGCTTTTTTAATGCATTCTGCCAATGTGTCTTTCAATTGGGGATTTTAATCCATTTACCTTCAGTTTTCCTGCTGATAAGGCTGGACTTACTTCAGCTATTTTGTCCTTTATTTCTTATATATGTTACATGTGTGTCTCTCTATTTGATTATTGCTGCCTTTTTTTGTGTATAGTTAGATCATTATAATGTAATGATTGATCCCTTTCTCACTTCCATTATATGTATATGTTTTAAATACTTACTTTGTTTTTATTAACCTAAATCTATAACTTACTAATTTAAAGAGACACCAGCTTCACTTCAATAGCATCCAGAATCTCTGTTCCCACACCCTTTTGTTTCCCCTTTTAATGTTGTTTTTGTCCCATATGTATGTATTGTTTGTAAGGTATCCTTGACGTGGTGGAAAGGCATTTTGAAGGCTCAGGTATCATATCTTGACATTTTAAAAGCATTACACCTGGGCAGTTTACTTTTTTTTAAAATATATATTTAATGAGATTTATGATAGGAATTGGCTCACACAACCATGGGATTGGCAAGTCTGAATTCCAAAGGGCAGACTGCAATTTGGGAACTGTGATGGTCTGATGAATTCCCCAGGAGAAGCTGGCAGACTGAA